>JAODAC010040574.1:0-11986 GCA_027575185.1 Mimaenictus wilsoni | reverse complement strand
TCGGGGGTTATTGGTCGGGTTGGTTGAACTTTTCCCTCGCTAGTAGTGCCGGGAAGTTTAAATTATTAAACTTCTTATATGTAATATGTCCTAAAATAAAACTGTGTATTTCAAACATTGTCTTTAAATTTAAAAACAATTTAAAATCAATGAAATCAAATAGCCAAAGTGGTGCCACTCGAAATCAGTTGCAAATTTTACTGCAGCACTTGTGATACTAAATATATGTATTATCTGTGCAGACAACCGTACAAATGGGTTATAAAAAATCAAAATTTCGAAAAATGTAGTTGGTTACATACGATATGCCACAACTGATTGTGAGAATAGTTGTTTTTTAACAATTTAATTGAAATTTGTGGAGATTATAAATAGTTATTGATTCTGACCCATTTTTGTCTTTATTAAAGATTAAAAGAATATCTCCAAAAGGTGAGAATAAAGACAATGCATAGATTTGCATTCAAAAAAACAGAGCCACGGTGCGGCGCCATCTATGAGTTTTCAAATTATTTACAACCTAAATTTGATGAGATTTTACTTTGCACATATAGATAGAAGTTGAATCAGTCATTGAGAAAAGGATCGCAGTGATCTATCGGTACTTATTGATACCGATACTTTTTTGATTCTCTTTTAGCATGGCTGAATCTATAAATGTCTTTAAAATACAGAGCCCTAGCGACATCTATAAGTTTTTGTGGAGTTTATGCTAGGCACGCATAGATGGCAGTTGTATCGTTCATCGAAGAAAGTATCTGCGTGATATATATTGGCATTTATTGATACCGATACCTCTTTATCTCTCGAAAAACAACTTAAAATGCACCCAAAATGTGATAAAACAAAATGACATCTATTTGCTTTCAAAAACAGAGAGCACCTACTAAGTAGTTTTCAAAGGACTTACTAGAAAATTTTAAAGAGCTTATGTTTTGCGTGAATAGCTTCGAATATTGCGTGTACGTCTCAACAAACAAAGTCATGGTGTCATCTATTAGTTTACAAAGGATTTACAAGAAAAGTGTAAGTAGCTTAAGTTTAGCATGTTTAGATGGCGGTAAAATTGTTCATTGAGACATGTATCAGGCAAATATATCGATACTTTCGGGAAGTATCGATATTTTTCTGGATATCGAAATGTTTTAATCACCCTCAGAGCGTTACATACTGTAAATCTGAAGCAAAATGTGTAAAAAAAGAAGAATCTTGTCTGATTCGCTTCCAAAATTTACGACATTTTAAATGACTACCTACATAATCGAAAACGAATATATCAGAAATATACACATTGTCCTTAACTATTCACATACTCCTCGATTATCCCTGTAAACAGCCTTAAACCACCGAAAAAGACAACAGTACTAGAAATCAATTTTAAATTTTATCAGACTTATTCTCAAATTTATATACAGATATTAACTAATATTAATATGAAATATGCAAAATCTACTAAAAATATTTACAAATTGTATATTCCTGCGACATGTAAGCCAACCTAGGTTGACTAGGTTGACTCAGATTCCCATCCACTGCTCCCACGACTTGCGCTCAACTCTCAACTTCTGCTGGCAATGACATGCGATAACCATTTATCCTCGCCTCCTGGTTCCTCCAACGCTACTGCAGCAGGATGGCATGCTTACTCGATGGGCGCAGCCAGGAATTCATATCAGCAGAACGCTCATATCTAAATTTCGGTTAGTGCCCTAGTGCCTTGCTGCTGAGGCGGCGGGCGTCAAGCGCCGAGGCAGTTATTGCGCAAGCATTTCGGTGGAAGCACCGCTGCCAAATATCGCGCCATCTGCTTTTCTCCTGCTACTCATGCCATATGAACTCTGGAGCGCCACCTAGGACGCTTAGGAACTTGTGAACCCAGGAATGCCACCTCTATATGTCACCGTGTGCAATGACTACACAACTACCTGGAATTACGACGCTCTTAAAATGCCACATAAAGATGCTCCGACGAAAAATTATTTAATCTATTCTAAGCTATGGTTCATTTCATCGATTTATAAATTTAAACTCGTAAACTTATAGGAAAAGTTTAATATCTACATATGTTGTCTTTATTACATGAGTAAAACGGATTTTTATTAAAGAAAGATTTCATTTTTCTGGAAGGGGTATAAATGGTAGCCTATATCTGATGATGTATATTTGGTTGCTTTTATATTAGTACCTATAATTGGTTGTCTATATATGAATATGTGTATTTGTTTGCCTATAAATGAATACGTATAATTGGTTACCTATATATTTTCAAGCATACTTGGTTACATATATAGTATTACCAATATCAGCTGATTCTATAACCATTTAGCAAGTATATCGAAAAACTACCAAACCCTCTGACTCCCAAGGGCTTACAAGTTGGCTGTGTTTGTAGGTTGTTAGCAAGTTTACGTATATATGCATTGCGTTATAAATGGTACCCTATATCTGATGATGTATATTTGGTTGCCTTTATATTAGTACGTATAATTGGTTGTCTATATATGAATATGTGTATTTGTTTGCCTATATATGAATATGTATAATTGGTTGCCTATATATTTTCAAGTACACTTGGTTACACATATTGTGCTACCAATATCAGCTGATTCGATAACCATTTAGCAAGTATATCGAAAAACTACCAAACCCTCTGACTCCCAAGGGCTTACAAGTTGGCTGTGTTTGTGGGTTGTTAGCAAGTTTACTTGTATATGCATTGCGTGAGCGACAATTACGTTTTTTTTCTGTTGTTATTTCGAGCTGTGTGGTAAAAAGTTTGTCGGCTGCAACTTGTCTCGCATATATTACACAGACGCCAACAGCTTTTCCCTCGTTGCTGGCAAAAGAAAAACGCGCTGCATGTGCGTGCAATGGACGCGCGTGCGTGTCCATCCAGTATCCACTGACGCACGTCAGGATATCACCATATTCCTTCGCGACACCATACAAACAAACAAATAAACAACTCAAATATAGAAGAAAAAAAAAGGCTAGTATATAGCGAGTGTTTCACTCTGTACATTTTTTTTTCATTGGCTGCATAGCACCAAAGATATTTCTGTCTTGTTTTTCATTTTTGAGCTCTCGTAGTAATACTGATAACAATTAGTCCTTAAATTATGAAGGTAATAGAGATACAAAGGACATTTTTGTAGTTATTCCTTTGAAAATGAGTGTGGGTGTGGGTGATTGTCCACGTAACATAGGAATGTTGGTTTATTTTAATAGGTTTTTTCTGTTTCATGGTAATTTGTATGTCACTGGAATGGAATTTAATTAGCATTACTGAGATTTTAATTGTAATTTCACACAGTATGTAACAAGTATTTCGATGTACTTTTAGATATATTTGTGAACTGCACTATTTTTGAATATATTTCAAACTTTTTAAAGTAGTTTCTAAAGTACATAAATCTAGTTTTCTAATTTTCTTGATGTCAGTTAATTTCGACATGTTTTTTTTCAATAAGATGTTAATAAAATGGATTCTAGAAATCTGATCGTAATATATCATATACCATTCGATTTGTAATTAATTAGTCTGCTACTCAGTATATTTTTGTTATATTTTGTTATTATTTGACAGAGTTATCAAAGATGAAAGTTTTACTTTGTAATTTTAATCACAATGATCATTTTTCTTGAATTAAAACTAAAATTCCACATCTAGCTTTTCAAAATATATGTTCCTAGGATTCCTGTTTAACGGTTTACTGTCCTGTTTGATTTGTTCTGTTTTTAATTTAATCATTTCGCTGCTATAAATGATAAAACTTTAAAGTTTCTATTCTAAGAATTGGGAACACTAGTTCGCAATGTCAGGTAATTACAATCCAATTTTTTTTAAATAAATTATTAATAAAACCGTTTACATTCTTCTGATTGCAATAAAACTTATATCAATTGATTTGTCATTAAATTGTCTATATTTGTGTTGATATTTATTACATATTGTACATATTTGACAGAGTTATTTGAGTCGAAACCTGAACTTTGGAATTGCCATTACAATTCGTGACAATTTCAGGGTTTTCTTGATTTTATATTGAAATTCTACATCTATCTCATCAAAATACGTCTACATAAAGTAGTTTGTTAATAGTTTAATAGATATTTATTCTTTTTTAATTTAATTTTTGCCATGTTATAAATATTTAAACTGTAAAATTCCAATTCATGGGTCGTAGAATCGTCTCTTATCCTTAATCAGTCGATATCAGTCAATTTCAAACATGTTTTTGTTCAATAATGGGTTAATAAATTGAATAATATCAATCTGATTGTAATACACCCAATACTAGTCGATGTGTTATTAAAAAATCTACTCTTTTGCAGTTTTAAGTAGCATTTTATTTATATTTATTACAGTTATTTGAGATAAAAGTTGAACTTTTTATTGTTATTCACAAGCAGGGATAATTTTTAGATTTCTTCGAATTAAATAGGAAATTCTACATCTATCTCCCGAGAATAGCTATATACAAATTTGATATTTAATAGTCTAATGTCCTATTAGATTTGATTTGTTTTTTATTTTTTAAATTCACTGTCATGAACGATTAAACTGTATAGATACAAGTCTAAGGACGTAAAATTACTTTCTTTCAGATTGTACAATCCAATTAGTAAATAGACTTATAAATAAATCCAGAGCGTAATTTATATAAATAAAACGCTGCAAGTCAACAACATTTACGTGGATTTCATTCGCGATTTTTCCATTTCCACTTTTTTGCTTCCTGCCGCCCGTTTAATGCATTTAATGACGCTGACGAAGTTTTCAGCTCGCTTTTACTGGCATGCTGAGTTTTGTAAACGCATTCGTCCTTTTTTGTAGTCCTCTCACTCTCTCACACACACACACACACACACACACACACTTCTCTACACTTCTCTACACACTTACATCTTGTACATCTTAAAACATAAAACGTATCGGTCCTCGGCGTTGCCTGGGAGAAACAGAAAACCTTTTTCTTGTTTTTCGCCATCTTCCGTCTGCCACCTCCTGCGACGGGCAAGCAGGACCAACAGCAGCAGCGTATATGAATGTATGTATGTGTGCGAGAGTGTTGAATGTGCGCCCGCGCTTTTTTCCCTCTTCTTATTAAATAAATTACAATTTTTATCGTCGGTAAAAGCAACGATCCGTAATACGTAATGATATTAACTTTAAGAGCCCGCGTTTTTTGCGCCGGTATTTTGCGCTTTTATCACGTCGACCCGCCCGCGTACAAATGCGCCACCATAACACCATACACCATAGCAACCGTGTGTGTGTGTGTGTGTATGTGGCGATAAAATAGCAAAGTACCAGTAGCATACTTAGATACATACTAGCGTGGAGAAACACTCTTAACACGTTTGCCGACGCTCGTAAGTAGCAGGAATAGCAGCAGGAAGGAGGGAAATAAAACGGCGACGACTCGTCTGCTAATGATTTGCAATCGTTGGGAAAAGTTCTGTTTCAGCGCTAGTTTCAGGCACTTCAAAATTGTTTCCATTAGACATTGCATCCTTCTAACAACTAGTCATTTCATTTGTGAATAATTCGTATACAGAATTTGTTAAATCCTTACAAACATTTCATTTGCATAATGAGATTGATTAAATTGTCATTCTTAAAGTATAGCATTATTTGTATGTGTAAAACATGTTCGATATTTTAAGTAAATAGATGTAGAAGCCCACCTGGACAGCCTAGTGGTAGCATCTCATTGAACACCCAACATTCTACCCTCAACATTCAACACACAACTACTACTACACAACAAAAACAACACAAATTGTAAACATACAAATATATATGTACAAACACGGCGGAAAAATTTTCGAAAATTATCACCGATTGTGTGAGTTTTGCTTTTTACATATTAAAGTCTCTGGTAGAAAGGATTTACCTTTAACATTCTGAATCCAAGGTCGAGAAAGTGCATAGTGTGATAATCAGCTGACGTTTGTCAATTTCACATCTATTTTTGTTCATTAAAATGCTTTATATCAATAAAATGGTTTCAAACAATTTGATGGCTATGAATTATAAACCAATCGATTTGTTAATAAATAATCTCCTCGTTAGTAGAATTTTGTTATAATTTGTTAATATTTGAGAGAGTTATCAAAGCTGAAAGTAAACCTTTGAAATTTTATTTACCATCATTGAGAATTTTTCGTTTTTCCCGAATTAAATTTGTAATTCCACTTGAATCTTTTGAAAATATATATTTACAGATATGCATTGAAGCCCTATTTGTTTAGATTTGCTTTCAATTTATTAATTTGATTTCATTGATTAAACTGTTAAAATCCACTTCTAATGACGTAAACTTGCCTAGTTTTCTTAATCAGCTTTTGTCAGTCAATTTCAAACATGTTTTCTTTCATTATAATGTTAATAAAATGCTTCAGGTCAATCCGATTGCAATTAATCACATACTAATAGATTTGCTATTAAATTATTTATGTTTTTGTAGATTTTTGTTGTATTTCTTTCATATGTGAGTGAGTTATGAGAGCGGCAATTTGAAGTTTGGAATTTTATTTATCATCACTGATAATTTTTCGTTTTTCTCTAATTATATTTGCAATTCTACTTCAATCTCTTGAAATTATGTATTTACAGATTAGTACTTAATGTCTTGCGTGAATAGTTTTGTTTTGTATGTACTCATTTCTCTGTTATAAACGATTATACTTTAAAATTCCAAATATAATGACGTAAAATTATTTAGTTTTCTTAAATAACTGACGGCAGTCAATTTCAAATAGGTTTTGTTGTAATAATGTGATATTAAAATGGTTTATATCATTGTGAGAAGCAATAAATCATATACCATTCGATTTGCTATTAAATCATCTTCGTCTTCGTAGATTTTTAATGTATTTTGTTCATACATGAGAGAGTTATCAGATCTAAAAATGGAACTTTGCAAGTTCATAAAGCATCACTGATAATTCTTCGTCTTCCTCGAATAATATTTGTAATTCTACTTCAATCCTTTGAAAATATATGTTTACAGATTAGTGATTAAATAGTTTAATGCCTAATTCGGTTAGTATTACGTTTTATTTAATAATTTCGCGGCTATTGCTAATTAAACTTTAAAGTTCCAAATCTATGGTCGTAGAATTGACTAGTTTTCTTAAAGCAGCTCATGTGAGTCAATTTCAAACATATTTCCTTTCATTAAAATGATAATAAAATACTTTATGTTACTCTGACAGCAATAAATTATATACTAATCGATGTCTTATTTAATATTCTACTTTTTCGTTGATTTGTGTTGTATTTTGTTTATATTTGTGGGAGATATAAGATTTGAAAGTCGAACTTTGGAATTTTTTTCAGAATCCGATAGTTTTCCGATTATTTAAAATAAAATATAGAATTCTACATATAACGTCTTAAGATATTCGGTTACTTGCCAAATATTCTGATTCTGATTAAACTTTAAAATTCTAAATATAATGACGTAAAATTATTTAGTTTTCTTAAATAACTGACGGCAGTCAATTTCAAATAAGTTTTGTTGTAATAATGTGATATTAAAATGGTTTATATCATTGTGAGAAGCAATAAATCATATACCATTCGATTTGCTATTAAATCATCTTCGTCTTCGTAGATTTTTGATGTATTTTGTTCATTCATGAGAGAGTTATGAGATGTGAAAGTGCAACTTTGCAATTTCATAAAGCATCACTAGTAATTCTTCGTCTTCCTCGAATAATATTTGTAATTCTTCTTCAATCCTTTGAAAATATATGTTTACAGATTAGTGATTAAATAGTTTAATGCCTAATTCGGTTAGCATTACGCGGCTATTTTTAATTAAACTTTAAAGTTCCAAATCTATCGTTGCAGAATTGACTAGTTTTCTTAAAGCAGCTCATGTTAGTGAATTTCAAACATATTTCCTTTCATTAAAATGATAATAAAATACGTTATGTTACTCTGACAGCAATAAATTATATACTAATGGATGTCTTATTTAATATTCTACTTTTTCGTAGATTTGTGTTGTATTTTGTTTATATTTGTGGGAGATATAAGATTTGAAAGTTGAACTTTGGAATTTTATTCAGAATGCGATAGTTTTCCGATTATTTAAAATAAAATATAGAATTCTACATATAACGTCTTAAAATATTCGGTTACTTACCAAGTATTCTGATGCCATGTTAGATTTATTTTGTTTTTTATCCATTAAAAACACAATTTTGAATGATTAAACTTTAAAAGTTGAAAATCTAAATAAATTAGGCGTCTTAAACTAGTCTCATCGAAAGTATAAGCAACCCACATCACATATCATGTTGTCCAACTAAAGTTCATCTCAGAAACAGTTCATTTTATTAAACTAGAAACTCCAAGATCAAATTATTCAACGTGTTAAACGTCTGTCGACTCTCCCGAACACGTTTATCGATAATAAAAGCAGACATTTCTCGCATGAAGTAAAATTTCCTTCGTTTTCATGTTCATGTGTTTCGATTCCAAGGAACCGTATCTAGAGTACCGGCACCAGGATATGTGCGAATGTGCCGTTACCTTCTACACGACACATGCTTTGTGCGCGCCAATTTATTTGCGCACATTTAACGCATAAATACATATCTAGTAACGAGATCGACGACGCGAACAACAAAACGAATTAAATTTATTGCACACGACTTCCTGGTGTTCGTTTGAGGTGCACAAAAATGCGTTTATGTCGAGCGTCTTTGGCACCCGCTGCCGGCAAGAAATTATTGCAATTGCCCACTCCTCACACTCTGCAATAAAAATTCGCAGCGCAATTCCTGGTGTTGCACCGTTCCAAACGTTTCGAATTGGACATTTATTTCGAGTTGCAATTGAAAACAAAATATTCTACAGTGCTCTTGAAATATCCTTGAAATACCAATCAAACTTTACAAAAATAAAATGAAAGAGTAATTTGAGCGAAAA
Source organism: Mimaenictus wilsoni (assembly GCA_027575185.1). Classification (NCBI taxonomy): domain Eukaryota; kingdom Metazoa; phylum Arthropoda; class Insecta; order Coleoptera; family Staphylinidae; genus Mimaenictus; species Mimaenictus wilsoni. Next base: position 3,036 of record JAODAC010040574.1, on the reverse strand, counting down.
GTAGTCAACATAACAGTGTTCGGAATGAAATATTTTCATTGTAATAGTATATGGTTTCATGAAAATGTTGTAGTTTGTAACACAGTTTAGTGGCGTTCGTGTTTCAACCAATTGAAGCTGACTAAATCGAGGAATGAGGAAGCTGGATGTGCAAGTGGATGAAGATAGGCATGGAGTCTGTAATTTGGGGTAAACAAGCTGGGGGATATAGATAGCAACAATTGTATCTGTTATTGGAGATGGGTGGGGTTGTTTCCAACAGTTCAATGAGGGATCAAATTGACCACTATCAAATTACTTGACTTGAATTTGAATTTGAGTGTCTCTGATTAAATGTTATACAATTCCACCTTTACATCAACATTTAATAGATTTTTATTAAATAAATAAGTTCCCTTTAAATAGTTCTTCGTGTTTAACAACCATTTTTCTTCATTCTGGTGTTTTTGGCTTTCTTCTTTTTCCATTTCATTGCTTAGTTTTATTTTCTCCACTTACATTAATGCGTAATTATGCTATAAAAATGTTAACGCCATATAATTTCCGCATGTCAGCGTGGCAATTCGATACGGCGCGAGTGTTTGTTATTGTTGTGCCGGATCTATGAGTAATTTTCCTTAGGGACCACATGTGTGGATGCAATACAGTTTGCCAGAGATGGGAAACAAGTGTGAAATGCATTGACACTCAAACTGCTGAGTTTTACGCCTCTCTGCTTGTTTTACTCATTACAATCAGTAAATTTGTCAATACAAACGTCATGCCGGAAATAATTAAGCTGCATTTATTGGTTACACTTACGACTTACAAACCGAATGAGTTTTTTAAGAAAGACAACCACATTTTAAGGTTTAGAACCTTCTTTTGGAAGGCCGTTAAACTTAAATCTTATTTAAAAGAACAAAGAAAAGAGCAGGAGAAGAAGTTTGCTTTCTTAAAAAGAAAATTAGGTACTCCACATTTAAAGTAATTTAGCTCCGAAAGTTATAATTAAATTCACTTGAATTTTTCATCAGTTTGTAGAGAATTTAAAGGCGAATTCGGTCGATGTATGCTTGACTTTCTACAATTTGCCTATAATTATTATTTTAAATATTTTATAAAAAGGTGAAAATATGCCTGCTTTTTTAAACCTAATATTCAATACCTAGATTTAATGTGCGTTATCTCGCAAAGTATTAACTTAATTTCCTTGATATTTTCACCATTTTACGAAGAATTTAAAGACGAATCCAACATGCTTTTGCTTTTTTCTGAGATGCGCCTATCTATATAACTTTTGAGCATTATTCGAAAAAATCTAGCTGCAGAATTTAGGAAAATTTTATCACTATATTCTACATTTAAATGATGTTATCCTACAAAGTATTAATTATAACCATATAACTTTCAAGGCATCATATAGACAATTTAAAGACGAATCCAACATGCCTTTGCTTGTTTTCCTACGATTCGTATATATTTAAATATTTTGAGAATTATTCGGAAAGTTCTGGCTAAGGATTCAGCATATTTTTAGGGACAAAATGCGATACTCCTATTTAAATGTATGTTATCTCACAAAATATCAGATAAATTCTACTAGATTTTATCGTTATCTTATAGAGAATTTAAAACTGAATTTAAAATATGTCTGCTTGCACTTATACGATGTATCGATATGTATAGTTTATGAGCAATTCATTGAAAAACACAGGGTCAGTCTGCATTTTGTAATGATAAAAATCGATTCTGAACTTTTAAGGTGTGTTATCTCGCAAAGTACTTATTCAATTTACATGATTTCACCTTCATTTTATAGAGAATTTAAAGATATCTAGTCTTGTTTTTCTACCACTATTGTATCTATATTATTCTTAGCTTTATATGGAAATGAGCCGACGAATAATAATTTAATGAAAAAAGAAATCCACATTTAAAGTGAATTATCTCGCAAAGTATTCATTTAATTCAAATGCAATTTTCTCCTTATTGTAGAGAATTTAAAGACGAATTCAATCTATATAAGCATTTTTTTTCAACGATGTATTTAACAAGATTTTTTTCACAAAAATGGAAAAGTGCAGGATAATAAATCTGTTGTTTTAATGCGAAAATTAGATATTCAATTTTCAATGTATGTTATCCTCGAAAGTATTCTTCAATTTGACCTGAAAATATCCTCATTTTATAGGGAAATTAAAGATGAATTGCCACATCTTCTCACTATTCTCATAAAACCAGCACATTTCTAACAAATTGAGCATAAGTAACTAGAGAAATTTGAAATTTATGCAACTTTATAATAAAATTTTGCTTAATCTGTAAAAGTGTACAAATATAGTCCGAAAAGGCGTTAAATATTTTATTATAATTTCTACATTTCACCATGGTGCACATGCACACACCATTGGCCTGATATGAAAGCGGAGTGAGGGTGTGTGCACTCGGGGAGTAATTAAAATATGAAATTTTTATCGCCACGCTCAGGCGCACGATATTGACGCCGTAACGGCACTCCACCCTCGCCGAGTCGACGCGCACACAACTCAAACATTAAGATTTGACATTTCCAAGTTTAGTGCAAATAAAAAGTTTTATTGCACTTTTCGCGCTTGGCGACTGGTGCAATTACCATGCGGCAGCGGCGGCGGTCGCACGTGGAATAGCGAAAATCGCAGCGAAGCCGCGCCAACACGAAGAGACTGATGGCAAAAATTGCGAAAGCTAATCACACACTTGATATATACAATTTGTTCCCTGAAACGCTGAAAACACACGTGTAATGACGCCACATGACATTTGCCACATATGATCTTCTACAATGTCAACGTTATGTAAGTTTAATTAAATGCTTATTATTTATGGGATTTAGAGACATGGAGTCATTAACTTTAAATTAAATTAAATTAAATTTTATTTATGCAACGACGAGGAGACCCGAAAATGATTTTTTTTAAACTTATTTATTTAGTGAAATAAAAATAAGTAGTATATACATAAAATAATATGTCAATAATATGTCAATATTCACCCCCCACCCGGAACTACCTGTTG
>JAODAC010040552.1:0-11989 GCA_027575185.1 Mimaenictus wilsoni | reverse complement strand
GTTAGGTTTGGTTAGGTTTGGTTAGGTTTGGTTAGGTTTGGTTAGGTTTGGTTAGGTTTGGTTAGGTTTGGTTAGGTGTGGTTAGCTTAGGTTAAGTTAGGTTAGGTTAGGTTAGGTTAGGATAGGTGTGGTTAGGTTAGATTAGGTTAGGTAAGGTTAGGTTAAATTAGGTTAGGTTAGATTAGGTTAGGTAAGGTTAGGTTAGGTTAGGTTAGGTTAGGTTACCTTAGATCAGGTTAGGTTGGGTTGGGTTGGATTAGGTTAAGTTAGGTTAGGTTGTACAATAGATCAAAGCTGGTCGCAGTGCTAGTGCCGTCTAACCGCCCAGGATTAATTTAATAAAAAAATAGGTTAGATTGAGGTTAGATTAGGCTATGTTAGGGCCAGGTTAAGTTATATTTAATAAAATTGAAATATATGATGTCAGAAAAAAAAATTCGATTAAAGCAAATTTCGTTAATTTTCATTAATATGATTGATTGAGCTTTGAAATAAATATAAACCAAAACAACGATAACATCATTGAGGACTAAAAATATCGAGGTTAAGTTCATCATCGAAGCAAACATGGAAAATTATTAAATGTTGAATATATCATATAAATTATTGTAGTTAAATGTTTAAAAAATCAATTAGACATTCAAATAAAGCCTGCGAGGTTTGGTTTCACATCAAAAATCCAAAAAAAAACCTGTCGAGCTACAGGTTAGTCGTGGAGAGAGGAGAAAAATAGTGCCGAGGAATACAAAGTCGCAGGTGGATCCGTGATATGAACGCGATATCGAGAGAGGATGCGACAAACTTTCACACACGTCGCATATTGGGCGGTTTTATGAAGAATGCGTCATAAATCTGGGCAGCGTCTAAATATCACTAAAAATACATATTTCGCGTATCTTTATCATGAATTTTACCAAATTTAGAATAATGTTATAGGAAGGAATAATACAGAATTTCAAAGCTTAACTCTTCAGGGTTCATGATCAATATTTAGAAGTTAAAATTTTGTTTTTTTGCATAGACTTATCAGGAGTCGACTTTATCCTTCACATATGATATGAAGGAGTAAAATGGACTCAACGAGTTATATATAACATATTCTCTATTTCATAGTGAATTAAATGGTATGTAGAATATTAATGTCCTGCTTGTGCCCGATCTTGTTTTTGGGGTGTATATAGGAGCGCGCGATAGACTGCGTGTAAATCGTCCGTATTCCAGTTGCGACTTCGTGTAATATTACTCGATGTGTATAGATAGCATGGACCGCGCATAAGCAAAGAAGTGGACTCTAATGCGAAATTCAGCCGAGTCATATATGAACAATTTACATGCGATCCAATGCGTGCTCCTATAAACACTCAAAAATGATCATCGTCCACATCTACCATATTAATGAGATGTAAACCGTTGAATAGTTTATGAAATTGGGAATATGCTGATGTATGAGACGTTGAATACATAGAATTCCTTCATATCCCCAGCAAAGAGTAAAATTTACCCCTCATAAGTCAATATAAAATAAGAAACTTGTAAATTCTGAATACTGATTATTAACGCAAAAGAGTTAAACTATCTAATGCTGTGTCATTTCATTATGGTAGCATTAATGTAACTACGGTAAAATTTATACCAAATGAACGCGAAAAAATATTTCACTGCTGCTGCGGAAATTTTAGTCGCTTTTTTTCTTGAAATCGTCCTACTGTTGTTGTGCCGCATCCAACGCAGTGCGAATTTCGATTTTTCTTGACTTCGTTTCGAATCCACGGCTACTCCTATCAGAGTGAAAACATTTATCACTATTTTCACATACTTTCTTCGAAACTATTAAGTGATTTGAATTTAAACTGTGCAAAGTAAGTCAAAGTAACTCAATAGAATGTTTTGCTCTCTTTTTTTCTAAGATTTCACTATTTAATATTACTTAATTGATTGGAAAACTTCAGTTATGCCTTTGTGCATTAAATTATCGTAAGTTACTAAGGTTAGAAGCGAAAAACGAGATGAATTTTTAAATTTAATGGTATAAACCACTAAATAAAATTAATTTTAGTCGATTTAGTGATAGAAACTACAACAACAACAATTTTACACATATTTATCTTTAATCTAACTTACCCAAAACAAAAGTGCTTATTCGGTTAGTTTAAATGTGTTCTGGTTATGCCTGATTAGATTAGACTTGACTAAATTAGGTTATGTTAAATATTTAATAATTTTCCATGAAGATAAAAGAAAAGAATGCTTGTGAAAAAAGTTACATTCCAGATGTGCAATCAAATTGTAGGAACGATTACACAGTACTGTTAGGTAACGTGTAAAGTTTTCATTTGTTGAAAACTAGAGTAACTTTTTCTCAAAATAATTAAAACCAGGAAAACACTTACATCTTACGCTTGCAATTACACCGCTTTGCTCCAGTACAATCGCATTAAAGTCAACGCCAAATGACAAAATAATAGCACGCACTTATTTTATTTTTAAAAAATGTTGATAACCAAGCCGCTTCACTTTTACTAGTAACTTTCTTTTAACAAAACAAACTTCTATGATGTGTCTAAGTACATAGATTACTTTTTTTTGCAAATGTTCAGCCAAGTGCGTTCAATTTATTTAATACGATTAGTCCAGCAGGTGGTCAACATTATAATTGCAGAACTTGCAGGAACGATAACACTTTCAATAACTGTTCCGTACCGATGCGCTTCTCCTCTACTTGGTTTCTTTCTTACTTGGTTGTTCTTCACTTATTGTAAGTTTCTTTACGTTTTCCTTGATGGTAAATGCGATGGCAATGCAACAACACGATGCGAAAAACCAAGTTCAATGCACCAAAAAAAGAACGAATCGCACGTGCTTTTCTGTACGTTTCTGCACAGTTCTGCGAAGAGTTGAGAGTTTACGAAGTTGTGCGCGTTGTACGTTCTTGTACAAACTGAGTATGTTGGTAACGCGTAGTGTCTTAAGACGTTGAGGAGACTCCACCGCCAAGAAGCAACGGCATTCGTTGTATACCAACAACAAGTCGGCGCGTTTTTGGTGTTTGTTGCAGGTGATGGCATGCCGCATGCCAGAGGCAGGCTGATGATAGATTGCAGAAAGTCGAAGGGAAAAAAGTGGAAACATTTGTGGTGAATGCAGAAGGTGATGGCATTGCGTTGTCATGTTTTACTCACATTAAGTTTATAAACTTCCACAATAGATGTACCAGAGTTTTATATTTTGTTTAAGTTGCTTCTCATTAAGTTAATGTGGGAATTACTTAATGAGTATATTTGATTAGGTTTCAATTTTTGTGTTTATTGTTAATTGAATTTTAATTTAAGCTGCATTAAGAGGACCAACGATACCACGATGAGGATAGATTGTAGAACTAAAATGTGGAATTGAAACTTTGTTTTACAATAACTTTCAATCTACAAATGGTAGAATTGTCATTCAAGTAGTAACTAATTCTCCATTAAATATAGTCTAATGTAGTTTAATGTTAGTTTGGAATAACCGATGACGATAAATATAATATTATTAATGATACATCTGACGTGCAAAATAAAGTTTCCGAAAAATGAATAATTTTAAAAGTTGTCACTTATTCTCATATTTCCCGTAATTCTAGGATTAAAAATTATACACTAGTCGATTCAGGATGAAATTTCCTACAAATTTCTTGAAGATCTTTTCCCATTAATTACTTAGAAGTGATATTATAAGTCGCTGAAGTCGAGTCAAAAAACTTCGATATCGACTCTCTTAAAACAATGACCCGGCCTAAAAAATCCGATTTTTCTCACTTTTTTTAACTGTAGCAGTATAAATCATACAAAAATCGAATAATGGTAAAATTTGCTATAAACTCATGATTTTTTTTTCCTTTATTTGCTTAGATGCGATATTACAATTAATGAAATTTGAGCACAATAATGATTTTCACTATGAGAGAATGTCTTGAAATGCCTCCTACTAAAGATTGTTTTTTTATTTATATTTGCTAACTACCAACTTACACAAGTTATACAACTATCGATTCAGAAGTAAATTTGCTATAATCTCGTAGAAGACTTTCTCCGATTAATTGCTTAGGTGCGATATTATAGATCGCTGAAGTGGAGTCTAAAAACGTCGACATCGTCACTCTTAAAACAATAACTCGGCGTAAAGATTCCGATTTTTCTCACTTTTCCTTGAACCGTAACAGTATGAGTTAAACGCCAATCGAACCATGGTGAAATTTACTATAAACTCTTAGAACAGTTTTTCTTTTGTTTGCTTATAAGCTATATTACAACTAATGAAAGTTGAGTATAATAATGATTTTCGCTAATCGAAAATGTCTTGAAATGCCTAGGACTAAAAATTGTCCTTTTATTCATATTTGCCAAACACCAACGGACCCAAGTCATACGCCAATAGATTCCGAAGAAAATGTACAACGATCTTTAATAAAATTTCCTTCTATTAATTAGTTAGGGGCAATTTTATTGAAAGCTGAAGTCGATTCTTATAAAAACATCAGTATCCTTCGCTATTACTTCTTGGTACGTCTTCGTATATGATCTCAACCTCATCGATATATTTATCGATCTTTGTTAATTCATCGAAAAATGGTTGGCTGAGTTAAGTGGAAAATTTAATTCTCAGCCGATTGGTTTACGATTTGTGCCCACTGGACGATGGCAAATATAATTTCAAATCGTTTCTGTCAGACTCAACTTTCATTAAATTTAATCTCGCTTTTAAATAATTAATAGAAAATCTCTTACATCATTTTATAATTATTCCTTCAAAAAAATATTATTTACAAAAGGTAATATTATATCACATTGGAAATTAGCAAAGTTTTGTTTCGATTGTGACGGATTTCATGCTTCTGCTGTCATTATTGCACAATGACTAATTATTTCCTTGATAAGTAAACAATGTAAAACTTCAATTAAACGTATTTACCGCGAGTTTTCTTGTCGCCTCGTTTGTACATTGTTCTTCTAACTTATACCAAAGTATTTAAACCAAGGAATGGTTTGAAAAAGTGAACTAATTTGAGCTTCAATTGATTTATTTTGTGGTTTTGTTTCTTTCGTTATGTTTTACCTCAAATTTTTTGAGTTTAGGAAGAAAATTGTTCGTTCGCATGATTACACCAACTAACTTTTCTTACTTTTATGTAATCACTTTAATATCACTTATTTATGAGTTATTTTATGGCATCGAATTTAGATTTTATTGGAATTTTCGGTACAGTAACTTTATGTTTATGTACCTTAATTATAACCGCTTTATAAGTGTATGTTTTATAGAGTTTGCGGGATTATTAGCGGGTGTGAATGCCTAGCAGGAGTAGAATTTGCAGTCCGCAGTTGGTAGAAACATTAAACGGGAAATTCCAGTGAAGCGCATAAAAAGTTTAATAAATTTCAGCGATTGTATAAAGATGTCAAATGCAGTTATCACAGATGTGCGATTTTTGATTTTTAATCCTTTGGGATCGTGCACTTTACGGTATTTTCAATTAGTTTTGACATTTAGTAATTTATAAATCAATTTATTAATTTAATATATTATAATATTATCAATTATTTATATATAATAATATCACATATTTTAATGTCTATGGACCTCTGTGGGTCTTTCCGACATGGACATGTTTTTTTTTATTTTTATTCGTATGTTTTTTTTTTGTATTGTTGTTATTTGCAAGTATGTTTTGTGTTTATACAATTGTTTGTTGCTTGGTGTGAGTTGTTGATGTATATTTTGTTGTGGTTGAGAGTAGTTCTCGCAGTGAATTTCAGGTGTCAGTAGAGTGATGTGTGAAGTTGAATGTTTGAAGTTGCATGTTGCGTTTGAAGTTGAGAGTTTGAAGTAGTATGCATGTTTGCATAGGTGTGTGTATGTGGGTGAGTGAGTGAAGTTGTGTGAAAAATAATTACACTATGAGATGCCCGCTCCGAGGACTTGAACCTCGTCCGCTGGTGTAATACGCCAAAGTGCCACCCACTAGCTACCCGGACGGGCAATTCTTTATCTATTGATACAATCTTCATTCATACAACTAATGCAACCCTAATCGGAACGACTACTGTAACTAATAAAAATAATAAATCAATGGTAATTATGTTTAATTAATCACAAGGAACCACTCGGAATGCTCCAAATCCATAACCATCGAAAGATGGCCGAACGATCATCGTGACAATATAAAAACCTCGAAAGGGTGTCCATACTGCAGCCTCACGCTCAGGATACAAAGCTACACCTCGTCATCGTGGTTGCAACAACTCATCACGTTTGTGAAGAGTATGTGAAGATATACTACAGAAATGATCCTGTGAAGTATGATCTTGTCTTCACATCTCAAGTTTTCGGATGATATTCATACGAATGCGTAAGTGTGTGAAGGAGTTTTGAAAGCGCCATCTGGTATTTTATTGTTGAAATGTTATGTAGCTCAAAATAAGTAAAGCGACTTATTAACTGATAAGCTGATAAATGTGTTGATATAAGTTCAAATACTTCGAAGCAACTAACAAACTGATTTTGTTTGAATATTTCTATTTTATTTGTTGAAAAATAATGCGATAGTGTTATTAAAAGTTGTTGCATATTTCTCGTATTGCTAGGATTACAAATCATGCACCATTCGATTCAGAATGAAATTTGTTACAAACTATTGCAGCACTTTTTCCTTTCAGTTACTTATAATCGAAATTATAATAGACAAAAGTTGAGTATAATAACGGCAAACATTTTGGCAGCCAGAAAAATTACTTGAAATGACTTGTCACAAATATTGCAGTTTTATTTATATTTCCTATATTCCTATCTTGACAAGACTAACACCAATCGATTCAGGAGTAAATTTGCCACAATACATAGTTGTACATCCTTCGATTAATTTGTTAGAAGCAATATTATTCCTTGCTGAAGTTGAGTCTAGTAACATCAACATTGTTGATTGCAGAAAATGACTTGACTTAAAGATTACATCTTTTCTCATATTTCTGTTAGTCCAACATTTATAAATTATGTATCAATCGATTCAGAGTGAAATATGCTACAAACGACTGATACACTTTTTTCATTTAGTTATTTAGAAACGATATTATAGTTGATGAAAGTTGAGTATAATAACGGCAACATTTTCGCAGCCAGCAAAATTACTAGGAATGACTTGTCCCAAATATTGCAGTTTTATTTATATTTCTATATTCCAAACTTCACAAATCTTACACCAATCAATTTAGAATTAAATTTGTCATAATCTACAATAAGTTTCTTCGATTAATTATCTAGGAACAACATTATTAATTGCTGAAATTGAGCCTATTAACATCAACATCGTCAATCTTCTAAAATGACTCTGCCCAAAGATTCCGTTCTTTCTCATATTTCTTTTACTCCAACATATATAACTTTCATACCAATTGATTCAGAGTGAAATATGCTATAGATCTCTGTAACACTTTTTTCGTTTTGTTATTTAGAAACGATATTACAGTTGATGAAAGTTGAGTATAAGAACGGAGGAATTTTCACAGCCAGAAAAATTACTAGAAATGACTTGTTCCAAATATTGCAGTTTTATTTATATTTGCTATATTCCAAACTTAACAAATCACCACCAATCACCAATCTATTTAGAATTAAATTTGCCACAATCATCAGTCAGACTTTCTTCGATTAATTACTCGGGAACAACATTATTAATTGCTGAAGTTGAGTATGTTAACATCAACATCGTCAATCTTTGAAAATGACTCGGCCTAAATATTCCATTTTTTTCATAGTTTTCTTACTCCAACATTTATAAATTATATATCAATCGATTCAAGATGAAATTTTACTTCAAACTACTGTGCCGGTTTTTCTTTTGATTATTACAAAGAGATATTAGAACTAATGAAAGTTGACTCCAATAATATCATTGTCCCAACCAGAAGAAAACGAATTAAAATAACTGAAAATGACTAGAAATTATAAATATATTTATATTTGTTATCAACCTATAGAAATAAATCATGCACCGAGCAATTCCGAATTTTTCGGTCCTTTATTATTGTATTACAAAATATAATTAATGACATTATTTCACATTGGTTGCCTTCAACCGATGCGTTCATTCATTGTTTTGCGAGTGTTTTGTCTTTGTAATGAATCAGTGAGTACCACCATCATGCGCGAAAGAAAGGTCTAAAGAAGACATACAATTTTAATAAGCATACAAGAATCGAAAGTACGTATAGATGATGTATTATTAAGACGTCGTTAACGCAGACTTGACCATGCGCTTCTTTCGCATGATATTTGCACACGAAACACGCAAATACCCACGAATTAACTTCGTTTTCAATGTTTATTTTTATCAAATAAAACGGACTGTATGAGATGTTGAGAGCACGGAAGGCCGTCATGGAGGATTTATGGAAATTATGGAATTGGTAATTGCCGGAGACGCGTAACATTAACGCCTCTAAATGCTTAGAAAATTGAATAATTCTATATTGTTAGTTTTGAAAAATAAAATTGTAGGATATTTGTAATTTTCACATATTTTCAATTATTAACTATTAATATGTGTAATCTGAAACATACTAGGAGTCTAGAATATATACGAATAGTTTTATACTTACTACATTTTTACGTAATTTATCAAAATTCACTCTTGAATTCCAATTATGGGTGTAATTATGAGCAATAATAGATTTCCTCTGGAATGTATTAATATATTGTGCCCATATTGCAGTATAGAAGAATGTAGAAGACTTTTTTTAACGAGCTCCAACATTCCGCTAGACGTTTAGTAGCTTTCCCGATGGATATTAAAGCGTTTATTGTACGACGAAAATGCGTCTTGTGTTGCGTCGTCGCTTACGCAATCCGCTCACAATTAAAATGCACTCTGCGGCTGCAGGTTGCAATCGACTGCAACAAACAAACTAGTCATTTGGTGCAGTGTATCGACTGCAATTCATATCATCATCGTCGCTCACAATATGTGGGAAAAACATTGTGGAAATTGTGTTTCCTCGCGTGCGATTCGGGCTAATCAGTCGCATAAAAAAACTGAGATTAGCATCGTTTAGTTTCTTGCTTTCGAAACTGGTGCAGATTGAGAAATTACACGTTAATGTGCTCTTTTCTTATTTGTAACATTGCCTAATGAAATGCTTTGCATTAAGCTTGCTTAACATGTTTAAAGTGAATACAGTACTCGTTTTTAGATCTTATATTGGGCGAATTAGTAATGTCTGAGGCATAGTTATCAAATTCATATGTTTCTCAGTTTTGTAGGCCCGTAACAAATTTGTTAAGAATCTTACAGAATTAACGATCATTGCAATCGGTGCAGTAGCTCATTTTCTATTCAATGTATTTATGGAAAGTAAAATATTTCTGTTGGTTTGGCCGGAAAATGCGATTTCGCAAAGCGTGACTTTTTTTTTTGAAAAAAATTGAATATTCATCAATTTTGAAGGGCCTATACAAAATATAATATTGTCAACCGATAGAGGGATCTTCTGGGAATTTACTAAAGTTTGTTTCAAGTAGCTAGGTGCAATATTGTTAACTTTACAGCGATTTTTGTAAAATATAGTTGGAAAGAATTCCTATACAAGAAAACTTCTCAAGTTTAAGAAGTTGTATCTCTTTTCAAACAAATCTGGTTGATTAATGGTGATCACCGTGTGAAGCACGAACTCTTCTTCTAATACCTCGTGAAGAGACGGTTCAAGTATCTTAACTAGTTTAGACACAATTGATTTACTAGAACGTATTTAAAATTGATCATCGAAGTCAGCTTTGGGGTTTCTAGGTTTTAGCCCTCCTGGACGGTTTAAAGGAACCTTCATGGCTGAGATAATCGTATCAAGCGGTGAAGAAATCTCCTCAGAAGTTGTTAAAGTTTTTTGCACATGGAAATATTGTTAATTTTATAGCGATTTTTGTAAAAGAAACTTGGAAAGAATTCATGTACCAAAAAACTGCTCAACTTTGAACTGATGTAACTCTTTTGAAACAAGTCTGACAGACTTATAGACTTATTATATAACTTATATTATACTTATCAGCATATAAACCGCGAATTCCACTTGTATTACTTCGTGAAGAGACGGTTTAAATATCATAAATAGTTTAAACACAACAATCGGTTTACTGGAGCGTATTAAGAACTGTTCATCGAAATTAAAGGCACAAATGAACCTACATAACGACTGTAATTGTGTTAACCGATGAAGGGATTTCTTGGGAATTCCTTAAAATATTGTTTCAATTAGCTAGGTGCAATATTGTTACTTCATTTTTTCCTTTACAACATTTGCAGCAATGAACATGTGCAACAAAATTTCGTACATGATTCGATGGAGAGCAACCCCAGCGAATATAAAGCTACAACTAATGCCAAAATTGTTGTGTAATTGTGTTTTGCCCGTAATAAGTGTACTTTTTTTTCGATCAAATTTCATTATACATACAATTAGAATATATTAAAAAATTCAAATTTTATATTTACAGTTATCCGCGTAGCGACATCTTTTAGGGAGTTGCTGAAACATAGTTCAGTATAAAATGCATAGGCAGGAATCTGTATTTATGAAGCAAGAATCAATTTATTACATCGATAACTAGATGGCGGAAGTAGCATTCAAATTTTATTTTTAAATTTACCAGCGTTATATAATATATTTCTACATTTTACTGCAAGTACTCCAGCATAACTCTTCAATAAGGTATGTCCGCATCTTCTCTAGAATACTGCTTAAAATGGTGCAGACCAGGTATCAATATAAACTTCGTTTAAATGATGAGGTAATGCATAGAGACCTACAACATTAAAAGAAAAATTAACAGAATCACAAAAAAAGGTTTTCTTGGTAACTACCAGATGAGAGAAGCAAAAGTACAACAACAATTTTGTGGAACATTTTTCTTTGCACTTTGTATAACTCTACTATCAACAAATCATTATATACCCTATAGTAAGTTAACCGCAAATATTTAAACAAATACAATTATCTATCATGTAAAGTGATATTGACATTGTATTGCAAAATGTAGCAATATTTTTCTTCCAATTGTTCCTTTGTACATGATGAAATGATGAAAATGCCCATTGTCTTCAACAGTATCTGCTTTTTGGTATAAAACTTGGAGAATATGAGCTTTGAAAGTATTGTAAGAAGAACTGTACTACAACCACAATGAATTCAACCACTAAAAAGATGCTCGGCACTGCATTGTTTCTGATTGCTTTAATTCCATTTAGTAAGAAGGTAAAATTTGTGAAAATATTGTTAATAATAGTTTGTTTTCAGTTTTAGCACAAATTGGCCATTATGAACCCCGGCCCAACCCTTATCCCGAAAAGCGTCATTGGTAAAAGGAATGTGAATCAATTACTTCAAGTATCTGAACTTGAAATTCAAAATGAACTTCAAAATAAATGAATTCACTGTAATGAAATGAACTCATTTCTAATTTCTTTTTAAAAATTCACTATAATAAAACCTATTAAAATAACTGTACTGTGAGGATTGATCAATTATGATAAACAACTCTATTATACTCACTCTCACAACTTTGCCCAACGGGCTACAGCCCGGTAACGAGCCTTGCTTCTTGTTTCTGCCCCAGCTTCTTCCTCCGTAACTCCTTAACCCTTCCATCTCTCCTCTAGTTGGTCAATTGTAGAAGTTGCATTCTTGTATCCTGGTTCTTCCTTTCATCTTTTTCTTGGAGAAATAGGGTAATCTAGTTTTCACGCCCACCTGGGCAGCCTAGTCGTGAAAGCATCTGTTTACCACGTAGGAGGACGGGGTTCGAGTCCCCGGGGTGGGGACCCCACTAGTGTGAATTTATTATTATTATAAATCCACACTAAAAATCACTCATTTAATTAATTCACATTAAAAATTCACATTAAAAATGCACACGAAAAATTCACATTAATAAAAATCCACACCGATAAAGTCACAACAATCGCAATGCG
>JAODAC010040541.1:0-11264 GCA_027575185.1 Mimaenictus wilsoni | reverse complement strand
AAATTTTATAAAATATTAATCAAAACCTATGGTATTTTCGCAATTATCCCCGACTAAAACAATCCTTTCAATACATTAAAATGAAATGACGCTACAGGCTCTGCCAAAATGCAACTAAATTTAAAAAATCAAATGTGTACAAAATATTATTATTTTTCCTTATAGCTTAAATTAATATCGAATTATCATTGGTCACCTTTCAAGCAATTTCCAAGGTTTTACCAATTGCAAAGGATAAAATGCTATAAACATATCTAACGAATTAATAAAATTTACCAAAAAATCATCAAAAATTCATCATTCTGAAATATTTCAAAATTTTATAAAATATTAATCAAAACCTATGGTATTTTCGCAATTATCCCCGACTAAAACAATCCTTTCAATACATTTAGTTAAAGTAAAATGACGCTACAGGCTCTGCCAAAATGCACCTAAATTTAAAAAATCAAATGTGTACAAAATATTATTATTTTTAATTATAGCTTAAATTAATATCGAATTATCACTGGTCACCCTTCAAACAATTTCTAAGGTTTTACCAATTGCAAAGGATAAAATGCTATAAACATATCTAACGAAGTCTTCATTAATAAAATTTACCAAAAAATCATCAAAAATTCATCATTCTGAAATATTTCAAAATTTTATAAAGTATTAATCAAAACTTATGGTATTTTCACAATTATCCCCGACAACAAATCAATCCGTCCCTAATCAAACAATCCCCATTTTGGAAAGTCCCTATATAAATAATCCAAACAGTGACATTTTCACTATCTGATTGTCTCTATCCGATTTTCAAACAAATAATGTAATTCAAATATTAATCATACACCATCATAGAAAACATATAAATATCCCCGGATGACATAAATTGACTGTAACTTCGAGCGAAAATTACTTAAAGCAGGTAATAAATAGTGATTTATTGGCTTGTGGACACTTTATTACCGATGCAATACCATATTAGGTTGTTAGGTTGCCAAAGCAAGTGCGCTTTGTTGCGTTTGATGCGCCCGAGTGATGCATAATTTTCACTGCAAAACCACGACGCATTACGCTAATCGAATTTGCTTGAAGTTACATCGTACATACTCATATATAAAAGTAAATAAGTGAGATTACTCAATACATGAGGTTGGAATATGTTTTGTTTACCTATTTTGCACATCGCATGTTAATTAGTTTGATTTTATATAGGCGATTTCGCAAATGTTTCTCATTTCTGAACGTGGTTAATGAGATTCGCATAATTGAGTATAAAGTTGTGTTTTAATAGCAATTATTTTAGAAAATACATAATTAAAGGTTATTATAATTGAGTATTTTCTTCTTGGGATGATGTGATGAAAAAGTCATAAAAAGTGTTGAATAATTTAAATTATTTGTGTTAATTTATGTTAAATTGGTATTTTGTAAGAAGAGTTGGAATATTTTATTAAATATTTAAAGGTGTGTTTGTATTGATGAGTCGTGACGATTCGCCGTGCAGCGCATTGGGCCGAATACAATAAAATAGCGTCATAAATCGACTAAGTGTCATGGAAGCACTAAAAATGTACATTTCGCGTATGTTCATCGTGATTTTTATCGTATTTATTATAACGCTATCGGAATAAATGATACACCGCAGGATTGTGTAACTCATATACTTTAGCAGTTGGTACTTAGAATTTAAAAAAGTCTTTTTAAAACAGAGTTATGAAAGGTAGACTTTACCGTTTGCTGCTGATATGATTTAGTAAAATGTATTAAATGAGTTAAAGATCAGCATATGCTTTACTTCATAGTCTATTAAACGGTATATGGATTATTAATGTCTTTGTAGTGTACAACCCTTTTTCCTCGGTAAACATAGGAGCCTCTGGCTCCGGTAAATTAGGCAGAGGTGCTACTCGCATATAGACAATTTATATGCAGTCCACTGTGCGCTCCTATATTCACTCAAAAAAAGGAGTCGTGCACAGAAAATATATTAATAACCTATATACCATTTAATATAGCATGAAATAGAAAATGTGCTGATTTTCGATTTTTTGAATCCATTTTATTTGTTGATAGCGTTAGCAAAGGGTAAAGTCTACCCTTGATAACTATATGAAAAAATAAACAATTTCAAATTCTAATCCATGATTATTAATGTAGAAGAGTTAAGCTATCTTGTGATGTATTATTCGTTTCGATGGTTTTATTTAAAATATAGCAAAATTCATTATAAAAAGACGCGAAAATCTCACGCTGTGCTTCATCGATTTAAGGCACTTTTTTTCTAGAAATCGTCCTAATATTTTGTGAATTGCTGACGCGAGACTGATATCAAAATAATCAGTCAAAGCTTTTCTTCCTATCAGCCATGCCACACCCCACCTTAATTTATATAAGTTAAATGAATAAAAAAATAGATTAAAACACAATTAAATCAGCTCGTGAAAACCTACATTATACTAAAATTTAATATAATTGCCGGAATCGACTGTCGGTTGATAATAAAACATGTTGAATAATTTGGTATAGAAAAAGGAACACGTTTAAAACACTGTTTTACAAAATATGTAGATTTTTCTATACCAAATTATACTAAAATTTGATTATCAGTCATTCGCAGCGTGAATTTTAAAAATATATATTTTTTTCTGATAGTTGGACAGTGTTAAATTAACTTGTCGAAAATTAACTAATTAATTAATTTAAATATCATTTTCACAACAGAAAAATGCACTATTTTCACGACTTTTTTCCCGGTATAGAAGTTAAAACGCTTCGAAATGTTTGACAATTAAATACATAAACACACATAAACACTATATCAATATTTCTTTAAAAGAAAGAAGCAATGCTTATCTGACCCTGCTTTTTGAGTTGCTCAGCTACCTACTTTCTGACGTCCTTCATTTTGCCCGAAAACGGAAAACTAAAATATTCCTAAGAATTTTTACGTATAACATCAATCATCGTTCAGCCAATTTTGTTCGACAGAATTTGCTCAGTCGTGAACGAATCGTCGAAAAATGATATTGTAAAAATAACGCATTTAAATTTGCCTAAACATAAGAATACTATCTCTTCACAACATGATTAAAAATAACTACAAGCAAGAACAACATGAAAATGGTAGTAATAAGAAGAAAAACAGTAACACAGTCATTTTTAACAATTTATATGTCACCCACTGCGCGCTCCTATATACACTAGAAGAAAAGGAACGTGCGCAGGTAAATTATTAATAACCTATATACCATTTAATAGACTATGAAATAAGGAAAATGCTGATGCTTAACTCGATGAGTACATCTAGCCTTTTCATAGAGTAAAATAAGAGCAAAGTTAACCCTTTATAACTGTATTTAACAAACGAAACTTTCAAATTCTAAGTGACGATTATTAATGTAGAAAAGTTAAACTATTTTGAAATGTATCATTCATTTTGATAATATCATAGCAAATATGGTAAATTTTATAAAAAAAAACGCTAAATGTTTATTTCTTAACACTCACGCGGTGCTTCATTAATTTATTTATTTTTCCTTAAATCGCTCCAATATTTTTTGAATTTGTGAATATTACGAATTAATTAAGCGATTGCTGACGTGAGAGAAATATCAAAATAATCAGTCAAAGCATTTCGTTCGATTATTCATACCACACCCCATCTTAATTTATTTAAATTAAATGAATAAAAAACTAAATTAAAACACAATGAAATAAACTCGTTAAAACCTACATCGCACTAAAATTTGATTGTCTAGTTATTCGCAATGTGAATTTAAAATTCATATTTTTTTTTTGATAGTTGGACAGCGTTAAATTAACTTGTTGAAAATCACCACTGTGTTATCAGCAAACATTGACTTCGCGCGCACCAACACGCACCGTGTACATCTGCTCGGCGTGGTTAATTAAAGTAATTTAAACAGCTAATTAAACCGTCCGCGAGCGACGCGACGGCGCAACTGATATATAGAATTTCGAAGCGGGCGCGCGAGGGGCGACATTTTTAATTAATTCTCTGCTGCGCTTCAGTGTAGCACGGGTGGGCAGGGTTGTCTACTCTCGGGCAGGTTCCTGCGCGTGTGTACATACGAGCGGGTGTGCGTTGGGTTGAGTGTATTCACGCCGGTAAAACTATGCGCGGAAGCGCCCGGCCACTCTGGTACTAATTATACCGTAATTAATAAATGGATGATAATAATGCATGTAGGTTGCGCGTGATTTACGTGCGTTTTGGTGGCGGCGCCGGTAGTGGTACGAGGATGCGTTTTAAAGCGGTACTGCGTTGTCTGCCGCCTATAGCAATAGCTAACAGCAGCGACCGCTACGCGAAGCATCGGTGGTGGGTCGGTGGCGGCAAATCGAGTTTGGCGTCGATATGACTATAGCATGTGCACAAATTGATGCGCTTTTAAACCACCCGCCGACTATTTTGTGGGTGTGTTGGGAGTGTTTGGGAAAATGGGCGATAGGAGAGTAGAAAACGAATGTTTCAGCGATTATTCTACGTTATGGTAGAGACGGGTTTATATCGATCGTTGGTAAAATGTATTTTTTTAACTTCTAAAATCATGGAAAGGGGAATTATTCAAGAGGAATCTTCAAAAGTATAAAAATAATAATATTCTATTTGGTCCAGAGACCCGGCCATCTAACACAGTCATTTTTAACAATTTATATGTCGCCCACTGCGCGCTCCTATATACACTAGAAGAAAAGGATCGTGCGCAGGAAAATTATTAATAACCTATATACCGTTTAATAGACAATGAAATAAGGAAAATGCTGATGCTTAACTCGATGAGTACATTTGGCCTTTTCATAGAGTAAAATAAGGACAAAGTCAACCCTTTATAACTGTATTTAACAAACGAAACTTTCAAATTCTAAGTGACGATTATTAATGTAGAATAGTTAAGCTATTTTGAAATGTATCATTCATTTTGATAATATCATTGCAAATATGGTAAAATTTATAAAAAAAAAGCTAAATGTTTATTTCTAACACTCACGCGGTGCTTCATTAATTTATTTATTTTTCTTTAAAATCGCTCCAATATTCTATAGTCGATATGACTATAGCATATGGACAAATTGATGCGCTTTTAAACCACCCGCCGACTATTTTGTGGTTGTGTTGGGAGTGTTTGGAAAAATTGGCGATAGGAGAGTAGAAAACGAATGTTTCAGCGATTATTCTACGTTATGGTAGAGACGGGTTTATATCGCTCGTTGGTAAAACGTATTTTTTTAACTTCTAAAACCATGGAAAGGGAAATTATTCAAGAGGAATCTTCAAAAGTACAAAAAATAATAATATTCTATGTGGTCCAGAGACCCGGCCATCTACCTACTCGTCCGTCAGCCTTGCTTTATTGTTTTTATGTGTATGTTACATGTTATTATCGTGATTGTCATGTGATGTTATTTTTGTTGTTGCTGTTCCTTCTGTTGAATGGTTTTCTACATATGGATTCTTGTTGCATGTGAGTGTTTAGTTGATACGTCAGTGGGTTTATTCTTTCTCATGTGTATTGAATGTTGTGGGATGCGCATATAGTTACGTCATCACATAGATGGCGACACCTGTATCATACCTACATACACCACCATCTACACCAGCACAGACGACTCTGCGCGTCTGTCACCTGCGCATCTGGACATTTGCGTGGGGCAGCTAAAAGTCTTCCTCCAGCATTTATTTAAAATAAAATATATTTCTATTCTTGACTTTACTGACTAAAGTTCATGTAACATCTATTCTTGATTCACGAATATAATTCGAAATCACATTGCATAAAGTTTTCTTGTGTTCAGTTGTAAATTTCAGCGTGTTAAATTATAAAACCACCAAATTCCTTCAACGTCTTGGACCAAGAAACATAACTAGATTTGCTATTGTTGATTAGAAGAGTGGTTGTAATTGTGTGGTTTGTATAGGTGTGAATTAATATGAGTTTTTTGAGAGTTATAATTGTGAATAATGGGTGCCCACCGCGGTGACTCGAAACCCCGTCCGACTGCGTGGTAGACCACAGCCATACCATCTATGCTGCCCAGGTGGGCTTCAAAAGTATATTTCAGTGAAAATTTTAATAATTCTAAACTAAAACTAAAGTTCTATATGCAAATTTTCAGTGAAATACTTTAGTTAAATTTAGTCCCTGCAGATGTCGCCACTTATATAATTTCTTAAAACTACCAAAACTTACTTTATTCTGTCTATAATCTGTCTAAGGTTTTGTAACTTATTACAACACGACCAAAACTAATAATAGTATGTTAGAAAATTTTAGTTGTATATTAATCCACTAGATGGCAGCACAACCCGAAATTAATCAATAAAAGTGATAAATAACAGTGATTTACATCCTGGAAGTCACATTTCGCAATGAACCAGCAAAGCAAATTCATTAAGCCAATTTTTAGCGAAAATTTTAAAGTTAAATATGCCCTCCATAGATGTCGCCACTTATGCAATTCCATTAAACTACTTAAACAAATTTTACTAAACCTATCTATATAAAATGATTATTATTATTAACTTATTAACTTTATTAACTTATCCTAACACAACCAAACCTAACCTAACAGTATAACAGCTAACAGTATGAAATTTTGTTGCAAATTAATCCACAAGATGGCAGCACTGATATCGAAATTACCCAACAAATCAGTGTAATTTATATTGCTAAGCATACGTACCTATTTGCATATGCCTGCTTTGATCTATAACACCTATAGTCGTTAAAACAAGAATTAATTCGATATTTGTATTCCAAGCGCTATAACAACACAATATAATCGAGATAGGCACGGACCAATATCCATTTATCTGATTGTAAGAGGATCGGTGCAGTTAGTTCGATTCTAATTAAGCACGAAGCACCGCAGCAATAGCACGGCGTTCGGTTGATTAAACGAGATTTATTCAAGAAATGTAGGAACGAATGTCGCGGGAGTGTCAATCCCGCCTGCCTGCCTGCTTGCATTCAGCGACAGAAATCTAAGCAATCTCGTGAGCAGTCATCAACAAAGGCGAGTGCGAGAAAAAGCGTCATCGGGCGCGAAAACGAGTTCAAGTTAATTTCCGTTCTAGAAAATGAAGTGCATTTCTGACCACCGCCGAGCCGACACGTTGCTAGACGGCCTGCCTGCATTTATCGACCGACGATCGAGTGCATTTATCTCCTGTCGCAAATGTGCATTTGCTATCGTTGAAATCATAGAAAGAAGGTGCATTTCTGACATAAGTTGAATTACGATGGAACAGGTTTTACGGTGGTGGCTTTTAGATTTTTTTAGATATTTTAGATTTTAGATTTACATTTTTGTTGTGATATTATGACATTTTGATATTCATAATGATTTTTATGAGGTTAGTGAGGTTTTCGGTAGAGCATCAGGTAGAACTGTGCACTTTTCAATGGGACACACTTGAGCAGTCCTCGTAAATCTGTCAATTCCTATATATTATACTTAACTATTTTTCCTTAGTTTGCAATAGTAATTAAATCAACAATTTGCAACCTATTTATGTTAAATTTAATAACGTTGACTGAGTCATTTTATTATCTACCGATAGAGACCAAACACAATATGATTTTATGGAGCGCCGAGTAATCTATAACTTTTTTTGTTTTTAATTTCCAATAACTTCTACCCAGTACAATCAATCTGAATGATATTATCCGCGTATTTGTTGATTTTTTTGTGATTTTTCGGATAAATACATTCTAACAATTGTACATGGATCAAAAGGTGTGATTTTTTTTTAAATTTCTGTATGGTAATTTCCATGAGAGTCTTTCTCTTTAATTGATCATTACATACGATCCGATATTACAAAACGAAGACTCTGTTGGAGAATTTGATGGCAATAGCAATATTACATATTAGCAGCTCGAGTATCGAATGTCAAAAGTTCATTTTATGGGCTATTTTAAATGGGGCAATTTTGTCTAGCAGCTGGAAGGTTCGCTGCTAACTTCTTATGGGTGTATTGCAGAAGTGTCTTCACAATGATTCTTATGATGTAAGATGGCGCCAGTGGTTGTACAAGTGGTGCTATCTATCTTAAAATAGTGCAACCTAAGTAATCCTGTCCAAATTTAACTTCAACTATTCTAATATCATATAAAATAACATAATGTAGCGTATTCTAACCTAACCTAACATCAAAATTGTCAACATATGTAGTCGTACGTTCAAGAACCGTCGTTTTCGCATGTTTTATAGCGCGTACTCTTTTTCGATGATAAATTTTAGCACTAGGAAGTATGATTAAATCCGCACATTCGCTCATATTCGCCCGCAGTCGATTTATACGCCGATATTAAACTTTCCGACCGTCAACGCGTTGCAAACTGCGATTTTTCTTGTTTATTTCGGTGGTATTCGTGCGCGGAATTGCAGGAATATATAGTATGGCATTTGTGCAGAGGGATGGAAACAAAAGCGCATGTGATTGTGGCTGCTGGAAGCTGGGGGTAAGTTTGCCAAACACGCATTCGACGTGCTGCGAAAAGTTTAAACATTTGTGCGCTTGCGTTTTTTCGCCCCCGCATTCGCATTCGTGTGTCGCCCGGCACAAAGTGTCGCACAGTGCTCCGCCGAACTGAAACAGGAAGAAATATGTCTTCATTGTGTCCTCTTAAATCATGCGGCGATGCTTTTACGAGCGATATTTTTCAATAAACCACGCCGCAGAACATGAACACAGGCGAAATGTGTGTTACGCGAAGTACGGACAAGGTAACATTGTTGCACATACCTACTACACTCAGGCACATGCACGCATTTTAGTGGTTTTTAAAGCTTATCGTCGTCTGTTTATAATCTAAGCGTATAAAGCCTGAAAAATAAAGTACAAATGATGGTGGAGCTTGAGTACATTTAGTATATCTTAATATAGGCAACACATAATACTGCGAATGGCTGAACTGCATTGTTGGTTGCATAACAGGATGCATTATTTCTTTCCAGCTAGTTTTATAGCAAAATTCGTTATAAGCTATTTTTACAGCATAGTTAATATCGTTAGATTGTACTTTTTTATGTGAAAATATTTAACCTAGGATCGTAGCATTGTATTTTTCTTGCATTTTGTTAGTAAAAAAATGAGTGAGGGGTTAATTAAAACCACAAGTCTTTTACAAATTATGCGTATTTTTTTATTGTAATACTGCATACGAAGCATAATTAATTTTCGGCGCATGAGTTGAGCGCAACGACTGAGAAATATAATGCAATGATTTTTTCACGATTTCAATTATGCCTCGACGCACGCTGCTTTTTGTAAACGAGTCTATTTGTTGATTAATTCCACGCTCGACGGCGTCCGAATCCGAAAAAATTGCATAACGCACGCGGAACATAATTAATTGCCGCTAAATGTTTAATTCCGCGAACCACCCTCTTCCCCCCTTTGCATATATATTTCCGGTGACTGCATTTACGTAGCTCACCGTACAGTACAGTACAGCGCAGCATCCCTTCAACCGGCATCCTTTCGTACGCGCGCGTTTTTCTTCCCCTCGACGCGCTTTTGTTGAGTCGTTTTGCGTTGTTCTGTCACGGCCTTCGCCTTCGTCGCCTTGTGGCCGAGGGAGGCGACTGTTGGCGGCGGTAGTGTCATGGGACTAAATCAATTATAATGGCGGCTGCCCGCTGGCATTGACTCGACACGAGATAATAAATATTAGTTCTCGTCCACTGCTCCGCAGCTGGCCGTTGTGGGGGTGTGTACGCTGAGCGTACAACAAACGATGTAGAGCGAAAAAATAAATATTGCGAAAACAAACGATTTCGAAAACTGCCGAGGTAGTTGATTTTCATATAGAAAAACAGCCGGATTTTTGCGTGTGATGCAGCAACAATGGAGAAATAGGAGCGGTTGTAAAAAATTATATTATGCACTCGTTGCACTCGTTGCACTCGTTTAGATCCCGCTTTATGCAACCAAGAATACAGAGTGAATTCGGATAGCTAATGCTAGGGTTTAACATTTTAGTTAATTAAATTTTATATTTAAGTAATGGGAATGTATTTTTATGTTTTTGTTTCTTATTATATGAAATTACTCTTATATACAGAAATGATAATGGGCTAGGATAGGATACATTATAACTCAGGGTGTGTGAATCAACAGGGCATCGCAAGATAAGAAGTGTCGATGAACTCCAAAATATTTGTATTTATATTTGTATTTGTATCTGTATTTGTATTTGTATTCCTATTTGTGTTCCTATTTGTGCGTATATTTACATGTACTGTAGTGTAATTTTCCTAAGCCCTGTAGGCGCCTTGTTGTGCATGTACACAGCAAACATCACACATTCCAGCTGATAGTTGGGCGCGTCCGCACAGGATGGAAAAATTGAGATGGACTTGCGCCCTAACTACGTCAGTAGGTCTTAGTATATAAGGTTGTGATGTATATTCAATAAATCAGTAGTAACAGAACACTGCTTAGATTCACTTCACAACAACGAAGAGCCTAAGAACCTCAGTTGTGAATGTTTCGCCTTTCAAGTGTCTCTACAACCTACTCCTTCGACTTGTGCTGCATCTGGTGATCGTGCAAGCTGTCGTCATTCCGTGCAGAATTTACGCCTCTGCACCATCAACAAGATACTCCTGGAAAGTATCAGTCCAGGAGGTTGTGACTGACCGCCTCTTTACGGCGGCATACGCACACAATAATAGTGGGCGCTGGGATACAAATTGCATGCGGGCGCTGAGGACCCTAGCGCCGGCCCTGCCGGATAGTAGCAGCGGACCCACACGTCCATATATCCAGTTCTCTCTAGAAAATTGGACTTTTCCAATCTTTAGACCACGTGTTATTCCTCTTTGTAGTTCCCCCGAATATTTACAACACGGGCAACGAGTCAACGCCTTCTGTTCTGGACAAGCTTGAAGAAGATTGATTGTGAGACGTCAACCGCTAATGTTAATGCGGTTATCGCAGGAAACAGAGGACCGCGAGGACTTGCCATTTTAGTCGATAATAAAATATCGATATTTATCTATATTTTCAATTTTTGAAATTCCATTTTTGAATATAAATTCAAAATGGAATTTCCTGGCATAGGAGGCAAAGTGACTTAAAGAAACGTGCAGATGTATAACAAAAATGGTGGATATTAATTCAAATATTGATTTTGTATAATTTTGCAATCACGGGAATCTTGTACTTCTTGTGGAAGGTGACGCAAGAGAAACTCGTGACTGCTGGTGAGCCCCAAGAACGATACTAGCCGAAGGAAGTT
>JAODAC010040530.1:0-11991 GCA_027575185.1 Mimaenictus wilsoni | reverse complement strand
TATATCAATATCGATAGTTTTTTGACATGTCAACAGTATACCTAACTTAATATAACCTTATCTAAACATATGACAAACATTTGCAACTTATGAAAGTGCCGTCAAATAAGCAATCAATTACTTTACAAACTTTAAACATTCATTTCACATTAAATTAATGATGTAATGGCTTCTAAATGGTTATTGGTCAAATTGTACTCAAATTTTCGGTTACGTATGCTAATATCTGTCGTGTATTTCGGACAACTTTCAGTTTCCCACAATTCAAGAAAAATCACAACGAGTTTTAGCCTGAACTAATTTTAGTTACATGATTTAATTTGTCGAACTTCTAAGAAATTCTAGGAAATTATGTACTAATAGTCATGCATTATTCACTTTTGTATTGAATAGAAAATAGGATGAATTGTAATCATTCTATTTTCTATTAAATACAAATCTAACATTAAATGTATTTTAAAAGTTACTGTGTAAATATTATGAGCAACTACATGCAAATTACAACATTCTAAATTTATTAACACACATATCAAACACTGCGGTCGCATACAATTAAATGCGCTTGTAGAAAATCAACAAAAACTCTCAGACATTGAGATAATTTCATCTACATTTATGTGCAAGGTCTTGATTCGTATATTGAAGAGCTTTATTTGCGTTTAAAAACTATATTATTCAAATGTGACTGACATATGAAAATTATAGAACATAAAAAAATATTGTGTTAGAATAACGAGTATTATGGCAATTCTTAAGAATTTACAGTATTTAACACCATAATTGTTATTTGAACTAACATTTAGCGAGACATTACGTTAAGAATCATTAAATTTTAATTATAGGCAAATAACGGAGTAATGATAAAGACTATGTAGTAAAATAAATGTTATTAAGTGTTTTTCAAGATCATTTTAATGCATATTTTAATTACATTTTATTCTTAACTTTTTATCTGCTTTTAACATATTTTGAACATAGTGAATTTTTATGTTTCATCTAAAATAATCACATACTTTATAATTAGAATGTTTTAAAGAATTTATTGCAATAAAATTGAGAGTAGAACAAAACAGGTGGTTAATATAAAAGTACAGATAATCAGATGATAATCTACATCAACTATGACATAATAGTACATTTTTATCTATATCCTAATCCACCAGAACTGTGTCAACTTTATGTCTCAAAATAAACATCTGTACAACTAATAAAGTGCAATTTTATAAAAATTGGGTCAGTGTGCGTTTTCTGTGCGAACCAAAACTTTTCTACGTGATCAGATGGTTTCTGCAAATGGTAATTCGATATTTTACAACAAGACACTGGCATTATTAACCTTTTACGACGATTGGAAATCATTTAGCAATGTTTATTAATTTACTCACACATGTTAATACGTGTGTCACCAAGGAATATTAATGTTGGCAGTTTTTTTCTATTTATTTTTTATTTAGTAATCGATTGTGAAATGAAAACTTGTGATATCTTGTCATCTGATACATCATTCTGCTTGCTTTAAATTTATTTATATGCAAAGCAAGATTAGAAATGGCAATAATTGGTAAATGAGCGTTTTTTTTTACGATATTTGTTAAACATAAGACTGGAATGCTAGAAACTGAGCAAGAATCAAGAAATCTTTGAAATAAAAGTTAATAGGACACAAATTCTTCATAAAACAGTATTATCCTAGTATTACATATGACATAGAAAGCCAATATCCTTTCAAACATGTATTTTATTTCCTAAAATAAATCAATCATGATCAATTTCACATCATGTTTTTGCTGATTATTGAAGGAATTATACAGGAATAAAGAAATGTTTCAAATGTAAGTTAAAGCTCCTTAAATTCTTCATAAAACAAGGTTATTCCAGGTTTTTTATACAATTTAGAAAGTTCCATACCTTCCATGCCTTCCATACCTATGGATATTTCCAGAAGCAACTCTATCCCATTTTTTGTCAATTTTCATAACACGATTGAATGTTTATTGAAGATATTAAAACAGTAATGAAGAAATGTTTCAACTAAAGTTGAAGAGCCGTAAATTCTTGATTGAACATTATCACTCGTAATTTACTACAAAACATAGAAAGCCGACAACTTCATTCCAAACAAAATTATGTTTTCTACTGCAAATTAAACTCTTTTATTGTTAATTTTAACATCTTTTCCGGATTATTGAAGGAACAAAAACAGGAATTAGAAAATCATTGAAATACAAATTGTAGATCCTTAAATTCTTCATTAAATTCCAAAATAAAGCTGATCTACTAATAATTCTTCATAAAATATTGCTATTCTCAGTTTTCTATCAGTTTTCTTATCATTTCCTAGTTTTTAAAGAAAGTTTGCTATTTATTGAAGAAACTACAGAAGTAATGAAGATATATTTCAAACGCTAATTAAACAACATTATTTTTTATAAATCACAGTTCCTCCAAATTATGAAATTACAATAATCTCTAAACAAAAAAATAATTTCTAAACAAAATTAAATCAAATATTTTGCAAGTCATTAGATTGCAACTGATTCAAAATCGAATAGGTGAGAGTAAATATTAAATGCAGGCTAAACTAATATTATTCTAAATCAGCAAAGAGTATATCAATGACGGTTTGTTTATGTTTATACTGCTTAATGAAAGTTAGCCAACTTTTTGATTGAGTTATGCTATAATCATGCACACGATTGTGTCGTGTTCTTTCCGCGAATATGAATGCGAAATCCAAATAATGTTATTGCCCTTTTGCGCATTGGAATTCCGTGTTGCATCACTCACGAAATGCTAGCCGAATGTTGGAATTAACAAGTTTGTCGAAGCCGACAGCTCAAAAAAGTATCGGCGCATTAGCACACTTTAAGATGACTTGATGGAGAACATAAAGAGCATTAAATGAAGATGATGGCGACCAGCACACGCGAAATAAAAGTTTTCACAAATGTTGAATATTCCTTATCTATCGTAATTACTCAAATTTACAGTGAAAGATATATCTACTAAGTGGTAAGTGGTAAGCAATTACGAAAATATAATAAAAGTTACAGCGTTTTTATAGAGTTTTAATTTTAAAAAACAGATCCCTTTAAAATGATCAATCAATAGATAAATATCTTTTCTACACATCCAATTAACAATTGAAAACAAATTGTGAATTTACATTTCATTTTAAATTAGTAATTACAAACAAATTAATTAGATATAATCAGAAACGACAGCAACAGTGGCTCAAGAATTTATTTTCAATGTGATTAACACTTTGATGCGTTCTTTACTGACGTCAAATCAACAAGCAACAAACATGATTTAATCATTTTGCTATTAAATTGCTTATAAAGTTATAAAGTGTGTATAAATAAGTTATTTTATCCACTTAGAGTACATTTGCTTATTTTGACATCTTCATGATTAATGTTTTCCAAGATAGATTTTTATTTGCTTTGATTGAGGAAAAGCTGAAGGTCCTTGAAGTTCAATAAACTTTAACATCACATAATATGTCAAATATATTTACATTATTTAAAGATACAAACTAAAGAAATGAAACGTTTCTGTGAAATTTTATAAAATATCTATTTTGGATGATTATCGACGAAAATTATTTATGGAAGAATTATTTCAAACAAAAGTTGAAGACTGTAAAATTCTGAATTCTTTCCCGCATTTTTATTTTCTTACCTGCAAAAGATAATCAGAAATGTCCATTAATACTAGCTTGTTGATTAAATTAAATATTTTTCGGAGAATTTCTTTCCCAAAATATTAATTTATCTTCGATCAAATCCCATGTTTTTTCAATGCGGTTGTGTAGTCCGAGTTTATTGCAAAAACTGAAAAAAGTAT
Source organism: Mimaenictus wilsoni (assembly GCA_027575185.1). Classification (NCBI taxonomy): domain Eukaryota; kingdom Metazoa; phylum Arthropoda; class Insecta; order Coleoptera; family Staphylinidae; genus Mimaenictus; species Mimaenictus wilsoni. The sequence goes on along the minus strand of JAODAC010040530.1, from coordinate 8,142 downwards.
GAGAACATGATTGAAATGAAAGTTGAAGATCGTTAAACTCTCCATTAATTGATCCCCTTTTCAATTTTCTACCGATAATTGGAAACCGATATTTTTTTTTCAAAGTTACTAATTTATTTGCGATCGAATCTCACGTCTTTTCAATATTTCGAAGTTTTAATTTAAAAAAAAAAAATAGAAAAACCCTTTAAATTCTACATTAAAATATCGCATTTTCATTTTTCTGTCGATAATAATAAAGTTTTTTTTTTTGTTTGAGTTTACCGAGCATCGACTACTATGGTCATTAGCTCTATTCAATTATTTTTCAATGTAATTAGTCATAAAGTGGCTAACACTATTGATAAGAAGAAGAATTCATTTTACTATGCATCCCCACCGAGAATCGAACCCGGGACCTCGTGGTCACCAACAGCCACTGCGCAATAATATAGTAAAAATTCCCTTTTTTAATTTCCATTACTTCCTCATCAAGGAAAATTTACGTTTTTGAAAGGTTTCGAGTCCTTATTTCAAAATTAAAAACGTTATATGAAAATATTTCATGTAAAAGTTAAAGGGCGTTAAATTATACATGAAATTTATTGTAGTTCAATTGTTCTATTCATAACAGGAAGCATATATTTATAATTTAGGTTTAAATATATTTATATTTTCTCGTTGTTACTCAAATAATAATAAATAATAAAATCTAAAGATAATAATACTACAAGATCTGCGGTATAATTGCAATAAAATAGAAATTAATCCGAATTTCCAAAGAAACTAACACCAATGAATAATGTTACAATTAAGTCATATATTAAGTAACTCACGATTGAAGTGATGCAAAATTAGAAAAGGTTAAAATATAGATTACAAAAGTAAGCCACGCATTAATCATTCGGGTTAAAGTTTAACAGCTTCAAGTTTAATTCTACTTCTCCAAATATGGCCACAAAAACAGATTTGTAGCTTCTTACAAATTGAAACATCAACCAGGAAAAAATAGCATATTCATCGATAACATTCATTAATTAGTAATTTTGCAAATGGCAAGGTTAATCTTCACATCCATATGTCGAAGTAAAAAATATTTTTAATTAATAGATTTATGTGTCGATCAAATTATGTTCATCATTATTTCTTTGCTTTCACACGTGTGTAAATAATTATTTTGATCTTGTTAAAATATAACTATTTTTTTAAATAATTACGATTAAGAAATAAAAGTGGAATGATGAAAAATAGTAACCATGAAAAGATGTCATTAGATCATGACACGAATATGCAAATGCAAATGAATGTCTAATGAATGCAAATCGCTCTGATTTATCGATGATGAGCAGAAAATTGAAATCGTGCCATACCATTATTAGTAGCCGCATAGCGAACCATTTTCATTGCTAATTACTTTGCGCGGTTTTATGACATGATCAGCGATTTCGTCGCGAAATGTCACGCAGATCATCATTGATGAGAATACATCGCAGCAGGAACGAAGACATTGACATGATGGCCTTAGATTTAATTGCTTTGTGTTATGACACCATATCCGGAATAATTAACTTTAAGCTTTATTCAAAATTATTAATTAACAGAAACATGTTTATTTTAATTGTTTGTGTTGTTTTTCAGACAAATAACGGACTTTTCTCGTGCCAAGGGAGAGCTTCCGGTTATTATGCGGATGTACAATCTGGATGCCAGGTACTTTTTCAATTTTGAAATAATCTTAGATTATCAACCTTGTGTAAATGCCTATATTGCCTGATCTTAATTAAAGTATCGATAAATAGATTAAGAAGGTTTGTGGAAAGAAACCAATATATTGTCACAGGTTTAGGTAGACTTGACCACACTGTGCAGGCAGCAGGACATCAATTAATATGAAAAACTGGAATATATGAGTGGAATTTCTAAAATTCTTCGTTAATCTTCGTTAATCTGAAAAAAGAGGATACTCCACTTTTTAATCAAAAAATAAGTCAACAGGTTTATTGGGGAGACTAGAAGACAGAACTCTCTTTACATCCGCTCCTCACAGAATAATGAATATGTTATGAAGATTTAACATTGAGAAAATCATTAAAATTGGAACGTACAGGTCCAAGTTCACTTCCCAATTAGGGCTGGACAGTCCGATTTTTTGACAATTTGTCTGGTTTTCCGCGATGTTGCTAAATATATTTAAACTTTTTTAATATCTCGACTTTTGTTAAAATGTCCCAACAACCTAAAAAACCTAGGGGGAATCTGACATTAATTTGGTTATTATGAACATACAAAATAGAATAGAAATAAGATTACTGAATTAACTGTACTTTTATAGATATACCACATGTGTGACACTCTTGGAAGACAATTCAGCTATTCCTGTCCAAACACAACATTATTCCAACAACGTATGCTAATCTGCGACCATTGGTAATATCCTGAATAATGATCATTAATCAACTTACAAGATAGAATATATGAAAAGTATATTAATCAAAACATGTTGTTGTTTTTAAAGGTACATGGTAAACTGCAGTAAATCTGAAATAGACTACGACGCCAATTTACTCATCGGCCAACGTGAAAAGCCATTCGTTGAAGATGACGACGAACATCCTTATCACCGTACCCCTCGTCCTGACCTACTTGCCCATCCAAGTGCCTCCGAGTACAACATTGTCTACCGTACCGGACGAGACCAAGTTAGAAATCAACAAAACCTTATCGGAGCCGTTAGTGATCCTAGAGATCAACCCTACTTCCTGCCAAGTCATTGGTCCACAGACTACAGAAGGCCAACCCAGCGTCCCCTCATACAGAAAGAACAACGAACGAAAAAGCCTTACTATTCCAAAACTGATTCCATCCCACAACAACAACCGGCAGAACCTGTTCAGGTTAACTTCAAGTCTAATTTCAAAGCAACTACACCGGTTTATCCCAACGTAGCTCCAGCAGAAATACCTTTGGTTGAGGAAGACTTCTCCCATCAGAACAAACCTAGAGTTGTACTGGTAGCTCCGCCTGTTAAGGGAGACAAACCGACTGTTGGGCTACCTTTCACAGAGGGACCACCATCATTTGGTAGTGAAGAGGTTAAGGTGAACTTCGCAAGTAACTTCAAGGCAACCACGCCAGTTTATCCCACGTTTGTGACACCTGAGGAACCTTTGGCTAATGTGGACTTACCTCCAATTCCAAACCTTCCCTACGGGCTATCATCTATTGTGGAGCCACCGAAAAATATCAACGACCTGGAATTCGTTCCAACAACGACTTTCAAGAGGCAGCCATCTAGTGATCCTATTGAACCGACACCAGACACTTCCGCACAATCAGTTGTGATCAACTTCAAATCGTCCTTCAAGGCAACAACTCCTGTGTACCCTAAAACAGTGACTTCTGAAAGTCCCCTAGCGATCGAGGAAGAGAGGGTTGATCCAAATAAGCCCAATTTAAGCACAGTTATCCAACCACCACGGGGGTACCAACAAAGCGCTGAAAATACAATTATTGAACCTTCCATCTTCTTCCAACCACCATCCTCACGTTTCATAAATCAACCACAGACGAAGAAGGATGAGAATGAGATTCAGGACCATGTGGAATCAAGACATCCTGCTATTCATCCAAATGATGCAAGAGTTGTTATAGCTAACCTTAATTGGAAAGAATTAAGACGGGCATTGTTTATCCCGGATGTTCAATTCCCATTGGATGCCAGTGCACATAGACCCAACTATGATCAACAAGGACCTAGCTCCTTTCAGGTGCAACCCGTTAATAGTGTAAACACCAGAAGTGTAGGAGGAGTTTCCTATGAATATGACCCTAAACAAAGGCATCACGCGGCTGATAAATAGTTATTAGATAGAATTTGTAATTGTACGAGATTTTTCTATAGAACCAAAAACCTCAAAATGTCAGAAGATATTTAACTTAACTTAAATACTCTTAAGTAAAATATAAGTACGGAAGGGAAAGAAGGGGAAATGCATCTTCATAGAGGTCTGCCCTACCGATAAGAACAAAACCGGATGCAATAAGGTGGTCACTGTACTCATTTAAAAAGGTCCTTGGAACAATGAAACATTGATGGAACGGCGACTAACTTGTTGCAACCCTCCTGCGACTTTTTGGAACGTTGTCGGGCTAGAGGTTGGCTCCGCTTTAGAACATTCCCGCCGCGGCGATCCCCTTTTGGACATTACTTACGCATTACAAATAATCGATATTTCCAGAAAATATATTCATTTTGCACAAAAAAAGTTGATCACTAAATACAAAAGAAAGATGTAACAAAGTATTTGTTGAATAATTATTTAAATAATTATTTAAACTCTGAAAATATTTAAAAGTTATTTCTTTTATTACTACTTTACTACTATTAGAGCCCTTAAAACATAACATAAATGATTCTCCTACTATATGTAAATAAAACTGATGTAATCATATCATATAAGTAAGCAGCCTGTGTTTCAACTGTATATCTACGCAAATTCTGCTAAACCTGAGTATTTATTATCTAAAATGTGAATTTATTGTTTAAATTAGGGTTAGATTAAAGAATAAATAAAGATATGATAATTTGCTACTGTTTATTATATTTATCAAAATTTTTTATTATATTTATACATTTATACTCCAGCCTTTTCCCTGATGAAGCTACGAAGAGCACCAACATTACAGTAGACACCAGAATATCCGGGGCGTCCACAGCCATTTCCCCACGAGACAATACCAACTAGTTTACCATCTCCAATCAAAGGGCCACCAGAGTCACCCTGGCAAGCGTCCTTACCTCCTTGGGGTACACCAGCACAAATCATACGTTCCGTGATAGAGGCCGAACCATATTGATCCTTGCATTCTTCGCGGCCCTCTTCCTTGGTCGCTCCCCAACCGGTGCAAATGACATCCGAGTTAACAGCCGGGTCAAAACCTGTGATACCGGCTCGGATTGTCAGTCTGGAAGCAGTTGTGCCATCTGTGCAGTGAGCAGCAGTAACAACGAAGGTCGGACTAATAATAGAAGCACCGCAGATGTGGCTACCGTATGATTGGAGGGATACCTGATGGGGATAGGCAGTGATTACTGTATCCTGACCGCCGACGATCCTTCCATCAAGACGGTGCTGATGGGGAACGAAAGAGCACTACAAACTTGAACATTTTGATACTTAATACAGTTTTTGTGGCAGTGTCTATTTATATCACACTTTCAATTAATGTATCTTCCTTGAGATAAGGATAACTGCACTAACTTGTTTTCAGACCTACAAAATAGATTGAAATGGTTTCTACTTACTACTAATTGGTTTTTCAAAGTATTTCATTAAATTTTATTGTGGAGTGTAGTATTCGGATATCTGTACGATAAAAAGTAAAGTGGTGATATCCGCAATAGTTTTTTTTTTTGTTCGTGTAGACATTACTTTTCAATGGGATACAATATTAAAGAACACAATTCAATTAAATTTTACTAAAAAATACTTGAAAGAAAAACTTGTTATAGAGAAGGTAAACCAAGAAAGTAAAATGTATACTTATTTATTTTGTGATTTATCGAGCAATGGACATTAGCTCTATTCAATTATTTTTAAATGTAATTAGTAATATTAAAGACTATCAATATTGATTAGGAAAATAATTAATTTTGGGTCACATCTGCCGGGATTCAATCCCGGGTCCTTGCAGTCAGAAATCATCGAACATATATCTGCGCCTCTTGGCAGGACTTATTAATTTAATAAAAGTGTTCTTTTTGGGAAGTAAACTGGTTTCAAAACAATTTAAGAAGAAGAAAAAAACTATGTTGGCGGGTCAACCTTATTGTCCTGACATGTATAATAACCATAATATATGAGTACAATGCAGTCTGGCCAGCAGTTTTCAACTACCACAGTGACCTGAATTCTGTAGGTCTCCCGTAGGTTTCCTACTACCCTTATTACTTAGATCCGTCTTACCCGACACTTACAAACCACTAAATTAAATGTACTTAAATTAAATCACCCGCAGGTTTGATTGAAGTAAATAATAATTTATAAATTAAGTCAAGGGATTTCGAATGCTAAACTATATTTATTTATGTTTTCTTATTTTCTGTTCATAGAGCATAGCTCTCATAAAAATTTAGATTCCAGATTTCTCACGGATGAAGCTACGTAGAGATCCAACACGCGAGTAGACACCAGAGAGACCAGGACGACCGCAACCACTTCCCCAGGAGACAATACCGACCAGGTTGCCATCACCAACCAATGGGCCACCAGAATCACCCTGGCAGGCGTCCTTACCACCTTCTGGCACACCAGCACAAATCATGTTGTCACTGATGGATTCCTCACCGTACTGCTCCCTGCACTTAGCCCTACTGGTGATCTTGACGTTGACCTTTTGCAAGATAGTGGCACCCCATCCGCTCTCGCTGGTCGCACCCCAACCAGTGCAGGTGACATCGGAGTTGGCAGCTGGATCGGAGCCATCGGAAACGAGATTGATGGGCTTAGCATTGATACCCAAAGAGATAGGGGAAGCCAGCTCCAAAACGGTGACGTCAAAGTCGATGGTCCACATGGAGAAATTGGGGTGCTGGTGGATCTTGGCGACCTTGATCACCTGACCCTCCTCACGCAGACTGGTGATACCAGCGCGGATCGACAGCCTAGAGGCAGAGGAGCCATCCGTGCAATGGGCAGCGGTAACTACCCATTTGTCGCCGATGATGGAACCACCACAGATGTGGCTGCCAGAGGACTGCAGAGAGATCTGGTGGGGGTATTGTATGATATCGGTATCTTCACCACCGACAATCCTGCCGTCAAGACGGAATTGACGGGGAACGAAGGCTGCAATTATTTTATTTTTATTTATTTAATTTCGAAAATAGTTTCTACTTACCTGCCGCGGAGGTTACGAGAGCGCAGAGAACCACAAACTTGAACATGATCAATATACCTTAAGTTAATTTTGCTGCTATATTTATACCCATTTTCTGAGGTATATCTACTAGAAATCTGTTCATATCTAAATGTTTGCCACTTATGATATATTTAATCTTATTTTGAAAACTTAAAAAATGGGACACAATGTGTTGCACTCTAGACCAGAGTATAAGTGTAGGTATTTCACGTATTTTGTTTATATTATCAGGTGATAATTTGGGTCATATGGATGTATGCAGGGTTTATTAAAGTTTATTAATTACAGTTGAAACAGTATGGCTTCAACAAAAATCTTAACTTAAGACGTATTGTAGAATACCAAGTTAATGATCCTTCCGTGACTAATGGTACCTGCCCTCCTCTTTCTCTGCCAGATGATCTGCGAGGTAAGGTGATTTGTCACCTCTTGTTTTCACGATTCTCTCTGATTTCAATCTAGGGGTGTCATTCCTCTCGTCCAAATGTTAATCTCTGCTATTTTCGGTGAATATAAAATCTATATTAAGAAACTGCCTGCTGAAACTCATTTCTCCGTACTCGACAGAGAACAGTACAGTACAGTGTAGTACACAACATGTTCCATCAACAGTTCTGCAGTTTTCATTTTTTCTCGTTGGTGTATTGATCCTATCAGCACCACTATCCTGAGAACCACTGTTTTAAATTCATTTGCTAACTAGCGAACACTACGAAAAAATATCTTATCAATTTCATTTAAATCCTTGACAATTATGTCAATAATATAGATTAAATAAGTCAAATCACTATAATTCTCTAACCTAATATTGAAAATGTCCACATGGTCTTTATCTGAAGATAACATCTCTACCCTTCGAGAAAGATCATCAAGGATATCTCAAGGGTCCGAAGATAGTGAACCAGAATGTATTTGTCCAAATTCAGGTAGCGGTGATGGTGCGGAAAGAAGGGAAAGCACAGCAAAAGCCTCGTGTCGACGAACCCTAAAATTATGGATAGCTGTTATAATCTTCATCATACTCCTTTTTCTTCTTGGGATGCTGTTTATCATTGCCATAATTTTAAAACGCCGCAGACATGCTAGCACAGACGGGGGAAGGGAAGTATTTTTGAAACTACCTGAACCTCAAGAAGATAAGAATGACGAACCTAGGCCTTAACAGGCTACATAAGCCGATTTAGGCAACTTGTGATGCCTTGGATTAAGTTGAAAGTATTAAATTTATATTTAAATAATTTC
>JAODAC010040519.1:0-11991 GCA_027575185.1 Mimaenictus wilsoni | reverse complement strand
CAAGCAAAAGATTAAAGAATCAAACAAAAATCAAAATATACAAGACATTAATAAGACCAATGATGTTATATGCAGCTAAAACAATGACACTAACGAAACTACAAGAGGAAGAAATAAGTAGGCTTGAAAGAAAAATAGTACGATTTATAACTGGACCAATAAACACAAATGGGATAAAAAGAAGAAAGACAAATAAAGAAGTGGAGGAAGAACTAAATGAAAACACAATTATTAAACGAATAAAATACCAAAGAATAAGATGGCTTGGTCACATATGGAGGAAAAATGACACCGGAACTGTCAAACAAATAATGGAATGGCGACCCACCAGTAGGCGAAGAAGATGAAGACCCAAGTCTGCATGGTTAAGCGAGGTGGAAAAAGACGATGCCAGATGCATACGAGTGGCAGTTCGTCTCCCCATCCCCATATGTAGATTTGTATACAGTAGGAATTTTGTAAACTTGTTTTGGTTTTTGGAAAAATATAGTGAGTTTTAAGCATAACTTGGTAGACTTTGGTTGGGCCAGAATTTGTAATTCGAAATTAACTCGCACGTTAAGTGTTTCACGAAGCAACATGCCATATCAAGTAAAGGACTCCGATCCTTAACAGGTTATATACGGTGCCATTAAATAATTATATAAAAAATAATCTATTTCATTGGAAATTCAAGGTTGGTATGAACCACGTTTTGAAATAGTCATCTAACAATGTGGGTTGTAATAAAAAAATATCTGGACATCAAAGGTAAACACCAACAATGCGTGTTACATATCGCATATCGTGGCTTTTGTCACGCGCACATCTTCACAAAGGGATTGGGCGGCTGGGTAGGGCCCATACTGGGGTGGCGGTTGAGGGGCAGTAGCCACCGTCTCGCCGCCGCACCGCGCCGGTCGAGAATAATAGCCGTCTGTGTGGACCGGATATCCAATATCAATTTTGAAATCTCGGACATGAATCGAAGCTGAGAGTAACTCACTCTCTAGCGAGACTGGGGTGTCATAAATACTGGATGTTACAATTTTTTTCTATCCTAACTTATCCTATCGAGATTCAACCTAATCTAACCTAACATAGACATTGCTAAAACGCTTCATAAACACACTTTTAGGCATTTTACCAGCGGGTCAAATATTACCGATAAGTGTCCTTATACAGGGGATTGTATTTTTTATAGAGGATGTTACCATAATTTTCCGTAATGACAATAAAAAAGTGTTATGCTATCTTTTTTCGTGCATGAGATATTTTTACAAAATGAAATATATACGGCGTTATAACGAATATTTCTCCTAGAAAAATAAAGAAGTTGCCAATTTACTACACAATACGTTAATTCTACAAAAATGAAATGCCGGATATCTGCTTTCTAAGAATTTTTACATTTTTACAAAACGAAATACACGGGGTGTAATAATATATTTCATAACAAATTTAGGATTTTCTATAGTCTTTATACGTTTTTTTTTGTATTTTTAACAAACGGAATTTACGGGGTGTTAAAATACATTACACATATAAAAATAAAAGATGCACCACCAACTACATAGGCAATTTCGATAATATTACAAAACAAAATATACAGGGTGTTGCTATAAATTTCTCTCATAAAATTAACTGATGTTTTGTCATCTATGGTGTTTTGATATCTTTACAAAACAAAATATATGGGGTGTTATCATATATTTCCCTTATACAAATAAAATATGTTTCATCAACTTATTTCGTGGTTTATATATTTGTCGAAAACAAAAATACAGGATGTTACAATATGAATTTCCCCATGAAATTCAAGGCGATTCTTTCAAAATTCCAGGTGGTTATATCATTTTTACAAAGCGAAATATATACAGGGTGTTGCAATAAATTTCTCTAATACAAATAAAATAATTTTTCATACAAAACGAAATATACTAGGTGTTAAAACATATTTAAAAGATGTTCAATCATCTATCTACGTAGCTGTTACATCTATCTACGCAACTTTACAAAGCGAAATAAACAGGATGATATACTTTCTTAAAATTTTCTACCATTTTTTTACCGAGTATTTGGTATTTCCACCAAAGCAAACTTTGCTGGGTGTTGCAATAAATTTCAATCATAAAAATAAGAGGTCCACCACCATTTCGTTATTTTTATAGTATTTCAAATCGAAATATAAAGAGTGTTACAATAAATTTCTCTCATAAGAATAAACGATCATTTACCATATTTCTATACGGATTTGTAATTTGTATTATATGAAATTAGTTCAATTTCTCATATTAGGATTTTCATCACCTTGTAAGCAGATATAACAGATATGACTTGTGTCATATCATTTCCCAAAAAAAAAAAAACGAAAAGTATGTTGAATGGACGCATGCAGGCGTACATCTACGGCGCTTGACAGAGCATGGCACTCCCGAACCTTTCAACTTTGATCGAATACGTCTATATCCCGCGGGCAGGATCAAAGGCCAGGATAACAACCATCTGATATTTATCATATTGTTGTCCAGCGACGTTTGCAATTTCAATTTCTTAACCTTCGCATAACCTCGCCGACAAAAAGGACGCTCTCGAGCTTACAACTTATTAAAGTGTACACATCTCCCACACACCCACACTTCCACCCTCCCCACACCGTCGCAAATGTTTTATTACAACTAATATTATTTTAAATATTCATCTAATGCAAATATTAAACGAGCAGACCATAAATATAAAATAAAGCAAAGAGACTGGAACCGAAGGAACCGAGGGCCAGTATTTTAGTATTCATTGTTTACTTTTATTGTCCGTTGCCAAATATTTAACACCCGTGACGTGAAAGGGTGCAGCATTAAGGGGTGGCATGCCGGTGAATGAACGAATGAGTGAGTGACACTTGTGTGTGCGTTTTATAGGTTATATAATGTCGGCCGGCTTAATTGAAATGAAATTTTTACGATTTGCATTATAAGTTTTGGTCGGGGTTGAGGCTCTTTCATCGTCGGGATTGTCGCATCGCGCACGAGAGAGGTGTCGTTGTCGTAATTAAACGCACCATGCGGTTTTATTTCGGATTTGTGCGAGGCGTAAACGTCATGGGAGACGATTTGAGGAAGAATTTATCGGCGGCGATTTATGCGCTGTCTCTTTAGCGGAGGGTTTCGAACCCCTATGTGTGGCAGTTATTTAACCTCTAAAATGATTTCTCTTTGTTAGGAAACATAGCTTGACTCGATATAACCTAACATAATCTAACATCATCTAAAATAATGTACCCTAACATTACCTAGCATATCCTAAAGATATGTAATCTAACCTTCTGTGCTTACCGGGATGAATGGAAGCACATTTACAGCGGAAGAGTGTGGGGGTTGATAGTTCTCTGGGTGCATGTCCATCTATATCCACTGTCCATATATGCCGAGTCCGCCTAGACCGGAAAACAAATCTGGGTGAGGTAGTGGGTCACCTCGCCGAAGTTTCGTGATCTCAAGTTTACCATACGAGGGCTGAGCCTGTATGTCCATCTCTCCTTCGCCGCCTCCTCTCAACGCTTCTGCTAATCCTCGAGAGCCCTGCGTGTAGTTCCGTTGTGTCTTTATCCATTCCCTCTTGGCAGTGCAAGCAGGTCTCTTGGTAACAAGCCCACCAGAACAAATTCAGCGGAGACAATGCGGTACGCAGATATTATTCTCTGGTCGATTCTACTGCATATTTGCTGATAATCGTTTAATATACTTGGCTCTTAGCAGTCCAGACCGATGGATGTTATACGTTGTGGAACCCAGGATCATATCCTAAATATCTCACTGACCTTTGTCTACTTTGAAACTGACTTTCCCTATTTCTCTTCTACTTAAGAATTATAGTTTTGCAGTTTTGTAGAGTCTGCGTGTTTTCATTCAGCTGCTTACTGTTGCAGTGGTTGTTCACCTACTTGTTTTGTCGTGACTAGATCGTTAAGATCGTCCCCGAATTCATCTAGTTGAACCTTGGCAGGTTCTCCTTCTGGGCAGGGTGGGCCGATCTTGGCGTAACATCTTGCTCTATGTTGCCGGTCTTTTCTTTTGCTTCAAAGTTAAATAGTAACTGGCCTCTTTGGATGAAGTCCTGGGGGATGCGTTTCGGGTCGACTGAAAGTGTAAGCGCCGCAATTGCACGTCAGATTGAGGCACGTGAACCCGAGTTAAATGCAGCAAGTAGGCGGCAACCTGGTTTACCGGCTTTCACACTGTGGCGGCAATCCATTGTCGCACAAGCAATATTAACATCAATAAACCAAATCTCAATTACCAACCTCATAAACAATCCGTAATCTGCACTTATTCAACATTCACCAGTCTAAACACAGAAAATACTGACACCTCAAAATCGACACGGCGCAGCGAGATCGCGACCTCGTGTTCCGCTGTGACGAACTCAAGAAATGGTCGCATCAGCAATTTCACCTAGTATATATAGTCCACAATTCGACACCATCAACTAGTTCAGTTCAGTTCAGCTCAGTTCTTCATTCAGTCATTCAGTCACTCAACCAGCTCGTCACCAGCAGCCGCCACCAGAGAGTCCGCCGTCACCGAGAGTTCACACCGAGTCTCTCACCCGTCGCCTCCAACGACTACACCGGCACCAGCAGCCGCCACCGAGTCCGCTATCGGCCGTCATCACTAGCGAGGCTCACATCAACTTGCCTGCCCCGTCGACCAGTACGAGCCGATCGTCAGATCTTAATCTCATTCATCTTATATCTCATTACATATATTGTGGTATACAACACTAATAGTAGTCACGAGACCTTCAATTAATTTGGGAACTTTCCCTTCCATAGGAAACTATCGACTCCTTTTTCTATAATATTAGTCCTTGCAGATTCCTATACTATTTCAGCTGGAAGGTTGTCGGACCCAAGCGCTTTACATGCGGTAATTGCTCCCTTACCTCGAGCGCCGTTAACTGATTTCGGTCTCCGGCCCCCTCAGTTTTTATCCGAGAGAAATCTTGCTCGCCCGCCAAACGTTTTGGTGTTTTGTCTACTGATCGCACTAGCTCTGGTGGAGCTCTGGCACCGGCGCATTTGACATTCTGAGTCAGCAGTTTGTCGGGAAGACCTCATGGATTAGGCGCAGATAAATTCCAGCGGCCGATTTGGCCTGTTGCACGTGGTTTCTCCTTCTGGAAAGCAGAAGAAGAATAGAATACATCTTTGCCCTTTTCTGGAGGACGTTCCTTTCCTGTGGTATAATCGGTTGCACGAATTTGATAGGGCATATATAGGGAATTGCACAAACTGTCTTCAGTATAGTAATCTTCTTCTCCTAGGGTTATAGGTTGTTAGGATCATGACGTGCGCTTCGTGATATCTGGTCTGTTCCAGTTTGGCATGTTGCACGTGGGTTCTCCTTCTGGAAAACAGAAGAAGACCTTTTTGTCCTCTCCTGGAGGACGTGCCTGTCCTGTAGTACAATCGCTTGCAAGAATTTGATCGGGCACATGTTAGGGGATTGCACAAATTGTCTTCAGTATAATAATCTTCTTCCCCTAGAGTTCGTGGTATCTGGTCTTTTCTAGTGTGGCTTGTTGTACGTGGGTTCTCCTTTTGGAAAGCTGAAGAAGGATAGAATATCTCCTTCCCGTATCCTGGAGGACGTACCTTTCCTGTGGTATAATCACGCATTTGCTAGGGCAAATGTTAGGGGATTACACAAACTGTCTTCAGTATAGTAAAATCCTCATCCCTTAGGGTTATAGAGTGTCAGAATCATAAGGTGTACCTGTACGGTCGATTCCAACACGTAGATGCCGTAAGATGAATGCAATGTATGCGTGGTTTAATATTGTTTTCTCTCCTCTCAAAAAGGTAAGTCCGTGCTCCGCCATCGCTATGATCAGCACCAACCGTCGCCATCGTTTCCAACCTAAAATAATCTAACCCACCATAACCTAACCTAATAGAACTCAACTTAATAGTACTTAAATTTACCAAATCAAACCTATCCTGACGTAACCAAACATAACTTATCTTGACGCAACCTAACCCAACCTAATCAAACCTCACCCAACCTAACATTTTAAAATTTCGCCTAACCTAACATATAAAATATAATCTAAAATAACTTAACGAATCCAACACTAACTCACTCCTATAGAGAGGGTGCTAAGAAAACAAAAAAAAAACTTTTTTCACGTTTCTGTAAAAAACCTTCTTAATTAATCACATACGGTGTTCCAATAAATTATGTTCATTAATATGAGCGTCGGCTTGCCGCATTGTGGAGCTCGGTGCTCGATAGTCACTGCAGTTAAGCAACGTCGGACGTAGCTAGGCGTTGGATGGGTGACCACTTGGTTTCCCCACTCAATAAGCGGCTGCGGCGCCGTCCGTCAACTTCTGATTTCGCGGTAAAAACGCTAATAAAGGTTGGGCGATTCGCTTGCAACGGTCCCCGGAAAAAAAGCAAGTACCATCAGTAGCGAGACCGGATTGGGCCGGGTGAAAGTTACTATTCCCTTACACCACTATGTGGTAGAAAAGGTTGTTGAATAAATAAATAAAAAAAAATTTAAAATACTACATTTTCTTGTTATTTAACATTAACATTCTGCATATTAATATCTTAATTAAATCTGAAGAAATTCCCACTAATTAATAAAATATTGGAAACGTGTTTTTCATCTCTCATCGTAAATTATGCGGAGTGAAATATATGCAAAAACCCAACACTTATAGTTTTATCACTTCAGCTCCGTCGTGAGATAAACTTGCAAATTAATTAAAACGTTTAATTAGTGGCGTTCAAGGAGTCACGTCCTTTAATCGTTATTCTTCGTGAGCGACACTACATTTTATCCAATTTATCGCTGATTTACGAGCGCCGGTGCCTCATTACGCGCACTTGTAATTTGTGGTTTGCCCCACAGTTGCTACCCCTTGTGAGTATTTTAGTGTTTCTTAACTCGCCGTCGTCGGCATGAAAGGGTTAGAAAATGCAGCCACATCAAAATGTCTTCATTAATTATCAGACATACTGAAATAATTCATTTCTTTAATCATACCTTTGGGTTCTAGGTGATTCTGGCTGGTTTAAATCGATTATTGAGCAGACAAATATTATTATTTTACGGTTTTATATTTAGGAGTAAAGGAATATAAAGAAAAAAAGAAGAAAATTGGATTTTTATCATTTCCTCGTTGTAGAAACAGCAGTAATATAAAAGTCGTTATTTTAACGATTTTATAGTGAACATAAAAGTCAATTTCATGTTTGAAAACATTCGAGTGATAAAAAATGGGGTTTTATTGGGTTTTCGTGGGACACCCGGTGGAAATGTCGAAGCAATGATTATTTTTAGGTGCATTTGGTTTTGACATTCCCCATCATTTGCCATCAGTTCATTGCGACATTAAAATTGGAGACTCGAATGGCGTCCGGGAGTGAGTGGGATGTGGGATGAGGGACGAGGGATGTGTTCGCGTCGTGGAGGGAAAGGTGGACGTGCAAAAGAGGGTTTGTTTTAGTTGGGTTAAAGTTGCCCAAAGGGCATGCGTTGGTGGTTGGGCACGCGGGACGCATTAAAACGATTTTTATGAGCGGCCGCCGTGTAGACTTTCAGATAAGGGATAATTTCATTTTGGGCGAGATAAGTAATAAACCGCTTTAAAAACATTTTTATAATACGTTTATATGGCCGATGGTCAGACGGAAAGCCAATTGGGAAGCTGCTACAGGAAACGCTCCTTGTGAATAACGAATGTTCGTGCGATGCACATGGAAGGGCAGAGGGAAGAGTTTTTATTATTTTTTAGGTTTTTCATATTCAGGAAGTTTTTATGTATGCTTTTATTTTTACAATTTTTCATTTTAGGAGAGGATTCTCGAGAGATTTTAATATTTAATGTTGGGAGGAATTATAGGAGTGTAATTATTTTATGTTATTTCAGAATTAAATGAAAATTATTTGATATTGAGTAGGGATGTCAAAAATTTAGCGGAAATCGATTATTGTCGATTGTGGAGGGCGATAATAATCGTTTATTATCGATAACTGTGATCCCGATAACAATCGGCTTAATCGATGATTCCATTTTCGATTTTTTTCTATGATTTGGAACAGTGCTGCCATCTGTTAGTGATGATCAAAAGATTGTAGAATCTGTACCTGGTGAGTTATGTTATTTATGATTGTAGAATCTGTACCTGTGCGAGTTATGTACCTGGTTGATGTAATGTACTTGTTGAGTCGTAGTGTAGGCAACCCACAGAACACAAACTCTTAAGTCTGGTTGCATACCGTCATTGTTTAAATAATTTGTTTGCGCAAGTTCTCGTGCATCTCCTTCCACTTGAATTTGTACTCAAGAGTTATTGAGTTGAGTATTTTTAGAATTACGAATTATTACATAAAAATACGTATTACATTACAGTGAATATTACACTACGGTTAACATTACATAAAAGTTCAGTTTACATTAAAGTTGAGATTAGATTATAGTTGTTTCTTCAAGCAACAGCAAGAGTTATTCAGAAGACAGTTGTACAGAAGAGTATTAAATAAAAGTTTGATTTCGTAAAGTAAAATAGAAGAATAAATTATTACCGCCAAAAGGTAAACCTTTTGGCAACCATACGTTTTTGGTGCTCGGGGTTCCTGATAAAGGTCACCCTGAAAGCCATCACGTATAACTCGCGCTCATAATGGAAACATATCGTTTCAATGGTTTCCATCGGTTTCGAGTCAACTGACTGGTTACAATAATTTTCTATATTAATTTTATTTATTTCCCCCTTAAGTTTTTTTTTCTTCACATTGGAAGTCATTGGAAGTGTTAACATATTAGATATGAAATTCTATTTCATGTATTTCATAAAATGCATGCGTTATCTAGTTGCAAAATATTGTACTAACACAGCAGTAATCAGTAAAAGGTATATTAATGCGAGCATTGGCTAGTAGATGGCGCAACCATCGATTCTGTTATTAATCGTAATCGATTAAAATCGAATACTACGCCCGATTGTTCCTTCGATTATTAATCGGAGATCATGGTTAATCGATTCCACCAATAATCGATGACTGGAGAAAAATCGACATCTCTAATATGGAGGAAATTTAGATGATTCCTAAAATTCTAGGTAACTGATTTTAAGTATATATAGAATAATAAAATATTAGTTTATTAAATAGTGAGGATACAGGAATCTACGTTTTCAGATAAATAATAGTCTATTGTACAACGAGCATGGAATGATATCCGTTTTCTCACGAGAATGTGTGGGGAAAGGGTATTCAATGCGAATGCCCTTTCTTTACTTTACTAATTGTAAGACTATTACGTGTGAAGAAAATGAGGGAATTTAGTTTGCTGGTATAGGTGTGTCTGTTAAGTTCTTTTTTGGGGCGCAGGCGCAACTCATTTAGTGCATTTTGGTTCTAACTCATTTCCTCACTGACTTGGGTATGAACACGCGTAGGCTATGTATGACATTACTTAAGCACAATCGATACTAAAAGGTGTATATTATCCAACTTAAGTAGAACATTTTATAATAATTAGTAATATTTATTTATTATTAATAATATTTGGTCTTTCGTTTCAATAGTTTCCATCGGTTTCGTGTCAACTGGCTGGTTACAATAATTTTCTATATTAATTTTATTTATTTCCCCCTTAAGTTTTTTTCCTTCACATTGGAAGTCATTGGAAGTGTTAACATATTTGATATGAAATTCTATTTCATGTATTTCATAAAATGCATGCGTTATCTAGTTGCAAAATATTGTACTAACACAGCAGTAATCAGTAAAAGGTATATTAATGCGAGCATTGGCTAGTAGATGGCGCAACCATCGATTCTGTTATTAATCGTAATCGATTAAAATCGAATACTAAGCCCGATTGTTCCTTCGATTATTAATCGGAGACCACGGTTAATCGATTCCACCAATAATCGATGACTGGAGAAAAATCGACATTTCTAATATGGAGGAAATTTAGATGATTCCTAAAATTCTAGGAAACGGATTGTAAGTATATATAGAATAATAAAATATTAGTTTATTAAATAGGATGAATGAGGATACAGGAATCTACGTTTTCAGATAAATAATTGTGTATTGTACAACGAGCATGGAATGATATCCGTTTTCTCACGAGTATGTGTGGGGAAAGGGCATACAATGCGAATGCCCTTTCTTTACTTTACTAATTGTAAGACTATTACGTGTGAAGAAAATGAGGGAATTTAGTTTGCTGGTATAGGTGTGTCTGTCAAATTCTTTTTTAGGGCGCAGGCGCAACGCATTTAGCGCATTCTGGTCCTAACTCATTTCCTCACTGACTTGGATATGAACACGCGTAGGCTATGTATGACATTACTTAAGCACAATCGATGCTAAAAGGTGTATATTATCCAACTAGAGTAGAACATTTGATAATAATTAATAATATTTATTTATTATTAATAATATTTGGTCTTTCGTTTCAATAGTTTCCATCGGTTTCGAGTCAACTGACTGGTTACAATAATTTTCTATATTAATACTATTTATTTCTCCCTTAAGTTTTTTTTTCTTCACATTGGAAGTAATTGGAAGTGTTAACATATTTGATATGAAATTCTATTTCATGTATTTCATAAAATGCATGCGTTATCTAGTTGCAAAATATTGTACTAACACAGCAGTAATCAGTAAAAGGTATATTAATGCGAGCATTGGCTAGTAGATGGCGCAACCATCGATTCTGTTATTAATCGTAATCGATTAAAATCGAATACTACGCCCGATTGTTCCTTCGATTATTAATCGGAAACCGCGGTTAATCGATTCCACCAATAATCGATGACTGGAGAAAATCGACATCTCTAATATGGAGGAAATTTAGATGATTCCTAAAATTCTAGGAAACGGATTTTAAGTATATATAGAATAAAAAAATATTAGTTTATTAAATAGTGAGGATACAGGAATCCACGTTTTCAGATAAATAATAGTGTATTGTACAACGAGCATGGAATGATCCGTTTTGTGGGGAAAGGACATTCAATGCGAATGCCCTTTCTTTACTTTACTAATTGTAAGACTATTACGTGTGAAGAAAATGAGGGAATTTTGTTTGCTGGTATCGGTGTGTCTGTCAAGTTCTTTTTTGGGGCGCAGACGCAACGCATTTAGCGCATTCTGGTCCTAACTCATTTCCTCACTGACTTGGTTATGAACACATGAACACATGACATGTATGACATTACTTCATCACAATCGATATTAAAAAGTGTATATTATCCAACTGGAGTAGAAAATCTTATAATGATTAATAATATTTATTTATTATTAATAATATTTGGTCTTTCCGCTTTGCATATGTTACATAGATATACTTTTTGTACATTTTTTTGTTTTGTTTAATTTTTTAGTGCAGGTGTTTGTATGGCGAAGTGTTGGTGACTTGTGGTTTTGTTGATGTTGCGGTGTCTGTTGTTGTCTTGATGTGTGTTTGTAGAATATCGTGTGATATTTTAAAGATTGTAGAGTTGTTGAGATGTTGAGTTGAGTTGTTGTTAATTTGTTACGTGAAGACATGTGTGACGTTGTAGTTTGTGTGATAGTGCAGCGGTCGCCAAACTTTTTGACCTCGCGGACCAGTTAATTCATAATTTAAATCCCGCGGACCACTAATAGAGTTTTTAAGTGTTAAATATATTTATTAAAAAAATGTGACCAAAGAACACATAAAATGTACCTAGTTAATAAAATGAAACTATTAATAGTAACCAAGTTATGAAAGCTTTATTAATAAACCATAATAAAGTAAACGAAAATTGTACAAACAAAACAATTAAAAGATGGTTTGGATATATCAAACTTTTAGCGTAATACATTTCTACTGTGATGGATGTTCCTGCTTATTTGAAATAAGAATATGGATATTTGGATCCTGTTTACGCAGATGCGCAAACAGGGAAGCGTAATTACGCTGAGAACATTAACCAAATCGAGGTGATAAGAATACGG
>JAODAC010040508.1:0-11993 GCA_027575185.1 Mimaenictus wilsoni | reverse complement strand
TTGTTATGTAATTATTTGTTAAATATATAATTTGAAAAGAAAAAAAAAGTTCGCAGGCAAAATTCGAACCCGCGAACGTTGGATCAGAAGGCAAACGCTCTAACGACTACACCACGTAAGCGATATAACCGAACGCGCTGTCAAACTTTGAAAATTATTTTTGAGCAAACGACTCAAAACGGCATAAAATCCCGTTAACATCAGTTATTTCTATATATGTACTACACGTACAAAAAGTTTCATTCAATTTGGTGGAGGACAATTGGGACACTCTCCTTGTCAGTTTAGGCACGACATTGTGAACTATAATATAAAGAAATATTCACCCAACTTCTAAAAAAAGACACCCTCAAGGTACCTCTTTATCAAGATTCAAATAACCAAAAACTATTATCAATATAATCTACACAATTAACACTCCATGAAGCATGTTTTATGTAGATAATATCTATGAATAACATGTTTATAAGTATGTCCCCCTAAAGTACCCCCAAATTCTGAAATTCTAAAGTATTTGTAATGACCTTCCAAAGATTAAAGACTATCGGAATGCATATAGTACATACTAGCCACGTGCATGCACTATGTGCATTCGTGGATCGTGCAGATATCACGATCTCTCTGTAGCCTAGCATTGATGATGCAATGTAATTAATTTCCACTAAATCGCCAATGGTGTTTTATACTCAACACACACACACACACACACACACACACACACACACACATACACATACAACGCTACCGATGAATAATTCGCAGTCGCAAGTGTGAATCACTTGATTATGATAATGCCTAATAATACAAAGCGTTACTAAATGATTTCATAAGCTTTATCATCGTCACGCTGTAATAGACTGCAACAACGCATTTTACAAACGAGTAATTCCCAGAAGTTGATTATGGTTAGAATTTTGGGATTTTTCTCCGTTTTTAACTAAATATTTTTGGAATTGAAATCAATATGATTTTCTTTTGGATTGAAAATATATATATTTGGAATATTTGTTGAAATTCAAATCTTTGTCACGTCACGTCGTTGAATTTTGCACACTCGTGCTACGAATTGTGCAATCGCACGTAATGTTCTAACGAATAGTGTTGCACTAATCTCTAATGTTCTGCAAGAGTGATTATTTGGACGACGGAGGAAAGGTTACTGCAGTTGCGCCACTTACAAGACGCAAGATTTCCACTTCAATATCGTGAAGAACAAAATCTACCAACCACATCGCAACTAAACTAGTTTAAAACCGTTAGAGCTATTAATATATGTTAGGCAACCAAGTAGACAAGTATGAAAAGTTGCCTACCTTAAATTTTTTTAGATCTAACTATGCGAATTTACGCCGTGGAATGTGCACTGAAAAAAAAATAACGTCGACTCATCCATCGGTGTTTGTGCATTTGCATCGCAATACGATCGACATACATACGTATTGAAATCTAGAAATGTTCAAATTTTTCTTTTTAAACCAATATTGATCAAAACCAAGTATAAAAAGTTGCCTAACTTATAAATTATGATAGTATATAGATGGCGCTCTCATTTTTGGCGCCAAAAATATTTTTTAAAGTAACATATGCAAATTTGTATACTCTAAAATAGGAACCTTCTTAGTACCTCTCTAATAAGATTAAAACAATCAAAAACTAGCTGTAAATTTATTCTACCCAATTAACATATCATTTAAATACATTTAAGTAGCTAATCAACCTGTGATATTTTATAGTAATGTGTAATACTACAGAAAATACTGAAAATCTACTAAATACTAAAAAAATACTTTCAAAAATCGAAAGCTTATGGCATTTTCGTCGCAAGATCTCCACGTCACCTTCGTGAAACACTAAATATACCGACCACATCTCGACTAAACTAGTTTAAAACCTTTAAAACCACCCATATATACTAGGCAACCAAATATACAAGTATAAAAAATTGTCTGCCTTACAGTTTTTGACATTTTGAAGATTTTTTTGGCTCTAACTATGCGAACATGGACGAATGCAACAAATTTACGCCGTGGAATATGCATTGAAAAAAACCATCGACTCATCCGTCGGTTTTTCGGTCAGTTGCACTGCCGCTGTGTATGTGTTTGAATTGCAATATAATTGACATACAATACAAATCTAGACATGTTGATATGTTTCTTCTTAAACAAATATTGAACAAAACCAACTATAAAAAGTTGCTTAGCTTATAAATCATAGCATACATAATATACATAGTATATGGCGTTCTCATTTTTGGCGCCAAAAATATTTTCTAAAGTAACATATGCAAATTTGTATACTCTAAAATAGGAACCTTCTTAGTACCCCTCTAATAAGATTAAAATAATCAAAAGCTAGCTGTAAATTTATTCTACCCAATTAACATATCATTTAAATACATTTAAGTAGCTAATCAACCTGTGATATTTTATAGTAATGTGTAATACTACAGAAAAAACTGAAAATCTACTAAATACTAAAAAAAAAAAAAATTTAAAAAATCGAAAGGGTATTGCATTTTCGTCGCAAGATCTTCACGTCAACTTCGTGAAACACTAAATATACCGACCACATCTCGACTAAACTAGTTTAAAACCTTTAAAACTACCCATTTATACTAGGCAACCAAATATACAAGTATAAACAGTTGCCTACCTTACATGTTTTGACATTTTGAAAAAATTTTGGCTCTAACTATGCGAATATGGACGAATACAACAAATTTACGCCGTGGAATATGCACTGAAAAAAAAACCGTCGACTCATACGTCGGTTTTTCGGTCAGTTGCGCTCGCGTCGTTTGTGTATTTGCATCGCAATACGATTGCAACGCCACACAAAACATCCTATTTATAGACGTGTTTACTATCGTGGTGTACGCTGTTGGAGTGAAGGTTCGCGAATTATGATGAAATCGAGGCAATTTCAGCATTGCTACCGCTGGCACGCTCGTCTTGCATGATTGAAGAAGATTTCGAGGGCGGAAAAACCTGGGAAAATCAATGAAGTGGCGCGACGCACCATAATATCGGACAAATGGAGGCATATTCGTATATACGTGTAACTGGATTTCCCCACGTGGGCCGCCCGGTCGGTGTGATTCAGCGCATTTTCATTGAAAACAATTCCGATGATTATGCAGCCGCGTGCCAAGTTTCGCGAAACGGTAGAATACATAACACATCATCTAAATTTTACATGATTTTCGATTCTTAATTCCTCTCTTAAGGTATTAATAGAATTATTAGGAATATGCTAGGAACTTCAAAACTAGGTTAGATCACTTTGAAATAAATACTTGACAATATTTATTAATTACATTATTAATTACAAAATACAAAAAAACCTTTAAAATGTTATTATTTTATTCAATATTTTATTATTACAAAAAGATTTTCCAAAACATATGAAGTGTTTTGAGAAGACAACTTTTTTTAAAATTAATCCTGGGTGATCAACCCCTCTAGCACTTCGACCAGACCAGAGGTGGTCGAATTGTGCATGGATTAATGCACAATAAGGGTCAATAACAGAGATTACCGTCGAAAAGGCTAGAATCTAACTGCTCGCTGTCTAGCAAAAGTCTTTCAGGTGTTAGGGATACACAAGGCCAGAGAAGATGCACGGTCGTCTCTATCTCCGGTTTGCAACCCATTATACACCTAAAGTTATTTTTGTATAACATAGATGGCGCCACTTTGCTTCTGATAAGAGCAACAGGGCTCGCACCGAATTGTACAATTGCAAATAAAACTAGGAAAGAATAGGGAAATTTATTTTTTTTAATAAAAATGGTAACAAAATCTAACAGTATAAGTTCTGATTAGGATTAGTAGGCATCGCGGCCAGTAGATTCGGATTAGGCCAAGCATCATCTGGCACACATACACCACTTCTTTCCATCGGAGCCATGCACAAGCGACTGCTTTGTGTCTTGCATTGTGCTGCGATGTTGTAAGTTGGTAACGAGCACACCGCAGCAGGCCTGCAACTAGGCTAGTGGCGCACCGCGAAGTGCCCTACAAACGCCTCCTCCAATCTTCACGTGCTCTTCATTACCTCCCACTATCTTGCATAATACATGCATTCCACGTTATAGAATACAACTTCACAACTCACTAGATATCAAATACGATATTTAACCTAAATTATAGATGCGTATAGCGCAACCCACTATGCACAACGCAACTCATTTTACTGCACGCTTCCTAGTATACACCTAGCAACCCACTTTACACTTATGTATTAAAGAGTGACCTAAAGTGGGATAAGAGTAAATATGTTGGATACTGTGGGATTTTTGTATTTTAGTCCCTCTATTTCCTCAGGAAAAGTCACTTAATGGCTACTTAACATTCTACCGATTGTTACTACAAGTATTTGTAATTCTAGAATAGTGTTCGGTTCTTTAAGTCAGGTCCACTTAAACTGAGGTACACGAAGACACCTTTGTTCTGAAGAACAAAAATTATGATGTCCACATTCAAGTCACGATACACATCACTATGCTCTATTCACAGCACTATAATCAACGCAACCCACTATACACTGATGTATCAAAGGGTGTCCGAAAGTGATAATTATAAATATGTTGAATACAGTGGGATATTTATATTTCATTTCCTCTATTTCTTCAGGAAAAGTCCCTTAAGGAGCCTTCTACCTATTGTTAATACAAGTAATTGTAATTTTAGACTAATTTTCGGTTCTTCAAGTGTGCCTGCTGCGGTACACGAAGACACCTTTGTTCTGAAGAATAAAAATTATGATTTTCACATGCAACATACTATACACATCACTACTCTCTATTCACAGCACTTTACTCAACGCAACCCACTATACACTGATGTCTCAAATGGTGTCCGAAAGTGATAATTATAAATATGTTGAATACACTGGGATATTTGTATTTCATTCCCTCTATTTCTTCAGGAAGTCACTTATGTAACCTTCTACCGATTGTTACTACAAGTATTTGTAATTCTAATATAATTTTCGGTCCTTTAAGTGTTCCTGCACCTTTGTTCTAGAGAATGAAAATTATCATTTCTTACAATTAGGTTAGAACGTATCAACTAGGATGTATCCAAAGTTGCCAAACATACAT
Source organism: Mimaenictus wilsoni (assembly GCA_027575185.1). Lineage (NCBI taxonomy): Eukaryota > Metazoa > Arthropoda > Insecta > Coleoptera > Staphylinidae > Mimaenictus > Mimaenictus wilsoni. The sequence continues at coordinate 6,886 of JAODAC010040508.1, read as the reverse complement.
ATAAAGCGTCAAAAAACATAAATAGCGTTGAAAATTATAGATTATAACGCCATCTATGAAGAATTAAGCGCAACAAAGGCTTTGTAGGTTAGGACTTAAACCATCCAAATATTTTGTAATAAATTTTACACTCGCCAGGAAATGTTTTCAATGTTTGCACCGTATTCAGTGCCATCAAGTTAAAATTAACTTGTAAAGTTTGATGTAACGCTTATTCTGAGAATCATCCCACTTTCGTTCTCGACGTGTGCGTCGCCGAAAAAACGCAATCAAACGGAATCATCTGCCAAATACCGCTGAAACCGCTCTAACCAGGAAAATCACTGACTAACCTTTTTTCCTAGATACACTGTAGCTCTCTACAGAGCGTATAAACTGAAAAACGCCATGGAACAAAAATTGAAGTCGATTAATTCCGCGAATCGCCGCCACATCATCGCGGCAATAAAATTTATGCGCACGAAATGGTAAATAGCGCATAAGTAAACATTAGATAATACGCTCCACTTTCCAGCGCAGCGTACCCATTTTCAATAGTTATTTACATGATATTCACTGTATACGAGTTACAACGAAGCGACTCATCTCCTAATTAGTCATCCTTTCCAGAGAGTAATTTCAGGACTATATTCAGATGAAACAATGAAACAAAAAGAAACGACAGAGTAGATTGATTTATAATGGTTTTTAGAAACACACGACGTAAAACGTCGGCGTCGTGACAAATACGTTAAAAGGTGCTCTAGTTTGTGACACACCCTGTACTAGATTGCGCATTGTTCTTCAATACGAAACTGGTGCAAGTTCCACCAGTGTTTATTAGACCATAATGTTATTACATTATATGCATTGCACACTTTGGCGATGACGGTGTGTATGTGTTACTGTGTACTCTTTTACAAAATCTTTTATTTCTTTGCATAATTAGAGATTGCGGTCATGATTTATTATTTGTTACACACCCACCATATAATTGTCTAAATTTTATGCAATTTTATGAAATTGCTCTTTATGTCAGTTGGCTTTATGCAATTTATGCCTTTTACCAACATTAATTGAATGTGTTGATTGAGTAATATAACAGATGCTTTTTTCTTACTTAAACGAGTTACTCGAGTTATTTAGAACAAAGTTGTGTTAAGTGTACTACAAGACGTACCCTTAAAGATCAGGTACCCTTAAAGGTCAGGTACACTTAAGGAATAGACACATTTAAAGGACAGTTACGCCGAAAGGAGAGGTACACTTATAGAATAGGCATACTTAAAGGAAAGGTAAACTTAAAGAGCAGGTACACTTAAAGTAAAGTACAGGCCAACTTAACGAACAGATTCACACTTGTCCAGCCACGTGGCGCAGAGGTATGGACGATGACCACTGACCTCATGGTCCCGGGTTCGATCACGGTGGTCACACATAGTAAAAATGAATTATTCTTCTTATCAATTGTGTTAGCCTCTAATATGACTAATTACGTTGAAAAAGAATTGAATAGATCTAATGATCATAGTAGTCGGTGCTCGGTAAATGAAACAAAAAAAGACACTCACTTAAAACAGATAATCATAATTTTTGTTTCGCAGAACAAAGTCGTATTCGTGAACCTCAGGAAGTTCACTTAAAGAACAAGGAACTATATTAGATATACAAATATTTGTAGTAGCACTTAAATAGATGGCTATTTAAGTGTTCTTGAGTAAAATTATAATATGCTTGAGAATAACTTACTAAATTTTGTCAATAGGCGGCAGGTTCTATAAAATTATTTAACCTAGGAACTTGAGTCTGACCACACTCAATAGATGGCGGTGGTCGTCGTTTGTAGAATAAACCACAGATTCACGTTTATAGGCCATCGTTTTAAGTGAATTTTTTAACCAAAATTCTCATAATTTTCGTTTCACAGAACAAAGTTGTATTTGTATAGCCAGGAAGTACACTTAATGAACAGGAAACTGTAGTAGATGCACAAATAATTGTAGTAACATTCCGTAGATGGTGATTTAAGTGTTCCTTCGCACAGCTATAGAGGGCTTGAAAATAATTTACTAAATTCTGACGATAGATGGTACTTTATGTAAAATTATGTAGCCTCGGTACTTCTGAACGCATTCAGTAGGTGGCGTGTGTCTCAGGAGGAATACTTAAAGAACTAGTCCACTTAAAGAACATGAACACTTAAAGTGCAGGTACACGTAAAGAACACCAAATTGTATTATAGCCACAACTACTTATAGTAGCACATAGGTGACGTATTATTATATAAAGGTCTCAGGTTCTCTAAACACTTGTTAGTTGGCGATGGTGTTTTTTTTTCTAGCGTATAAACTTCTTTCTATTAATGAAGAAGGCTTTGGAAAATATTTATTAGTTCAGGGGAAAAATGGATATTTCCAAGACTTGTTTTTTTCAGTGATCTGAAAGAATTATCAGAAATTGGTCTAATTTAAACCCGAATTAAAGTTATTTCCTGAATAGTAATTAAAGAAATACTTCCTTTTTCTGAAAGCATAAATTTTCTTCTTTCTCTAAGAAAAAAATTGTAAAGTGTTGTAAAATGTTCATTAGTTTAGGAGAAAATTGGAATTTTCCAAGACATGTTTTTTAAATTTATTTGAAGAAATTTTCACTCGTATCTCACTTTAATTCACTCTTAGTAGCAGTGTAGAAGAAACTTTCTAACGAAACAAAGTCTAAGTTATACAAAAGCTAAAAACTATACAAAACCTTGAAATACTTCAAGTAACAAACGATAGATGCTAATTCCTTAGATGTAAGAGGCAATAAAATGATACAAAGTGCAGAGAACTTACTGATTCACTCTACTTTTCTCTCGCTGAATAGCAGGAGAATAATTGAGCGTGTGGCCGACGCACGTGAGTTTTCCATCACGTTGCAGGACACGGCGTGAGCGCGCTTTTATGGCGATCACGTTGCGCGCCCCCGTGCCACACGGCTAGCCAGCCAGCCAGCCAGCGCATACCTCAACCGCATCTCAATTGTCGGCAACAATTGCGCGCGAACGAAGAAAGGTCACTGCCAACGCGATTGCGTCTCGATGACGCCCGACTTTTCGCTCAATGCCGGTGATAACAAGATGGTTTTTACGCTGTTGTTTTACGGAATGAAATTAAGGGCTGTGCGGTAAGAGGATAGGACAGGACATGTTATTGCCAGAATACCAGTTTCAAGCAGGAGTTGTTAGTGTGGTATCGAGTTAGTATGGTAGTAGGCCGGTGGTGTTCGACGGTATGCTATTCCGTGGACAGAGGAGGCAGGTGAATCGCAGACGACCTTGACGAGAGTATTTATAACGCTCGAGCAATGCAACGCGCCGCGGTGCCGCTAACCTGATGCCCTTCTTGCGTGTCTGCCTGCAAAACCAGTACTTGGGGGACACACGTACTCGGGCATCGGGCAGACAGACACATCACGCTATTCCAAGCTAAACAAAACTGTTATTAACATAATAATTGGCGATTATAAGCTGATAAAAAACGTTGTTACATGAATTTATAGCTAGTTTCAGACGTATTTACAAATTTACTGATGGGTACATATCTTTTGTTTGCAGATGTGCTGAAGCAACGTATAATGGTTGCCGAATTAGTAGGCCGCAGTCAAAGTGGTTCCCCCGTCAACGGTGAACTCCCCCACTTGAACTCCAATATGCCAGCGAGCCACCACGGCCACGATATGTACCCGACTAGCTCGTCCCCAGCCTCGGATGGCTATGGCTACATGAACAGTCCACAGTCGAGTAAAGGCGGGAAGGATATGCTCCCCCAGCGTAAGCAACGCGAGTTTACTCCCGACAACAAAAAGGACGATAGTTATTGGGATAGGCGTCGTCGGAACAACGAAGCTGCGAAAAGGTCAAGGGAAAAGCGTCGCCTCAATGATATGGTCTTAGAACAACGCGTCGTAGAGTTGACCCGTGAGAACGCAATGCTTCGAGCCCAACTGGAGACGATCCGTGAGGAGTATGGTATTTCTGGGGAACAAGTTGGTGTTTCTATGGAAAAGGTCCTCGCAGCTGCCAATGAGATGCCTCTACCTAAGCGGCCGAAGCTGAGCGCTCCCATGTTTGGAACGCCCAGCCCTATCCCAACGTCTGTGATCCACCAGCCGGTCCTAATGCCGGGGTCACCCTCCCCGCAGCCCATCGCACCACACCACCCGCCGACCAGCCACCACCCACCACCGGCCACGCACGCCGACTTCCACCGTGAGGTCCACCGCGACCTGCGTGACCTTCGTGAACTGCGCGAACACCACGACTACCAGCCCTACGCAGCCTTCACCGCCTACCATCACCATCCGGCTGGCGCTATCCACTACGCCACCGCCCCTCCGCCTGAGCGCGACACCAACTCTGCTCTGAACCTCTCACGTTCGCGCTACTCTCGTGGCCGTGCCTCACCGCCCTACGACGTGAGCAGCAACTCCGGCGACGAAGCCACACCGCTGGCGCTCACCACCAGCGAGGCCAACAACAGCCTACCCCTCAAACTGCGCCACAAGCAACACCTGGGCGAGAAGGACGCCGCCAACACCCTCCTCTCGCTTCAGAATATCAAACAGGAACCTGAACAGGAACCGCGCAGCAGTCCACCATACGATACGGAAGGTTCAAGTGACGAACGCGACTCGGGCATCTCATTAGGGACGACCGAACGCGATCCCCACACCCGCCTTTCCCTCCCCACCGAGTGGGCGGCCGCCAACGCCGCCGCCACCCTGCAAAACCTCCATCAGGCGCAGCAGCAGGCGACGCCCGACACCGCCAAGACCACCGCCTCCAATCACATGCACTTTGAGCTGGCGCGGCTCACCAACGAGGTCGCCTACCTCAAGTCGATGATACCGAAAAACCCCGCCGAGCCTAAGCGCCTGCCCTAAACTCACAGAGGACCACCGCAGACCCTCTTGAAACCGCAAAATGTGATTACAAACAAAAAAAAAAGGCATCTCAACCAACATATCATAACCCAACAAGAGAGACATACACCACAAACCAACTACAGTCATATAATGAACTATTTATTTTTAGTATAGGTATTTATTATTGACAACACTGCAACTTTTTTTTTGGCGAGAGAAAATTGCAACACTGTAAATTTTTCCTCGCAAAAATTGCAACACTGCTTTTTTTGCGGGAAAAAAATTCAAACTAAAACCAACCAATACCTTCACCGTTTGATATGATATGCCAATGTTCTTTTTTGAAACGACAAAATGTATTCCTATTATCTACTATTCTTATTCACCTCTTTTCTTTTGTATTGTGTGCGAATGTTATCATCTCAATTTGAAACGACTCGTCTTATTATCAACGAAAATTGTCTATTGTCATCATCATATCATTCAGTAGCATCATCAAGTAGCAAACGAATCATGTACCTTCTCATCATTTTTTTTTAAATTTATTATTTATAGCTGGAATTAGCGAAACATGTGTGATTACAAAAAAACTATTTATCCTAAGATTGCGTTTATTTAAGTCGCCCGAAGGTGGCAAAGAAACAAAAGTTTGAAGGAGCAGTAACGCAGTACCAGTGCGCCGATGTGTGCAGGAGGCACGCTCTTTTACGTTATCTCATTAAACTTTAAATATGTATAATATGTATATGTTTGTAAGACTGTGCTGGACAATATACCTCACAATATATTCTTCTATGGATATTAGATGTGTGTGCTGGGGAGATATGCACGTGAGGGCCCTGATAAAGTGTTAGAGAATAAAAAGAGACAGGTGTGTCTTAAAAGTGATGGCGATATTTTGTACTATATTTATGTCCAGCACAATATTGATACGATATTGATATATATATTATATGATTACAAGTGGAAAATATGCTGATATATTTTCATATTACCGTTAAATGTATCCTAAATATTAATATTATATTGAATAAATATTTGCATCGTTTTTCAAAAAATATTTTGTTTTATTATTTTTTATATTATTACAGGATAATGTTTTTGTTAGCCCATCTGGGCAGCATAGATGATCTACCACGCAGTCGGACGGGGTTCGAGTCCCCAGAGTAAGCACCCATTATTCACAATTATAACTCTCAAAAAATTCACATGAATTCACACCTATACAAACCACACAATTAGAACCACTCTTCAAATCAACAATCCCTAATATGCGCAACCCACAACATTCAACACACGTGAGAAAGGATAAAACCACTGACATATCAACTAAGCACTCACACACAACAAGAATCCGTATATAAAACAATTCAACAGAAGAATCAGCAACAACAACAACATCACATGACAATCACAATAATAACATGTGATATAAAAACACGTAAAAAACACTCTGGACCAAATACAATATTTTTTTTATTTCAGAAAAATATTGTTAAGGCCCACCTGGGTAGCATAGTTGGTAAGACTTCGGTGTGTCACGCAGTCAGACGGGGTTCGAGTCCCCGGGGTGGTCTCCCACTTGTGTGAATTAATTTATTAATTAATTCACACTAATTTATTCGCACAAAAATCCACACTACAAAAACACATCAATCGCAGAATGCACATCCCACCACAGTTACAACAAGCAAAAACCACGAGACGGTTCAATCACACGATACTCAACAAGGAACCAACACAAAAATACCACACAAAATCAACAATAACAACTACATAATAATATCATGTAGATACAAATAAAATAAAAACACATATCCAGGCTGAAGGACCAGTTAGGTTGATGGCCAGGTCTGCGGACCAAATACAAATAATATTTTTTTAAATTTATTCAACAACCTTTTTCTACTACATAGTGGTGTAAAGAAATAGTAACTTTCACCCGGCCCAATCCGGTCTCGCTACTGATGGTACTTGCTCTGAACTTTTTGTGCATATGGGT
>JAODAC010040497.1:0-11996 GCA_027575185.1 Mimaenictus wilsoni | reverse complement strand
ACTCAGTGCACGTCCCCTTTCTCTTCCGTCGCAAATACACCTCTGATCGGAACCCGGTGCGTTCACCGCGCCATCAATCAGGGCCGCCGACGTTGGTTCGCGACAAAACCAATAAGCGTTTACACGCGAGTATCGGTCGGTATATTTTCGTTTTTTAGAGAATTTTTGTTTCAAACGAAAATACGTGCTTTCGTACACTTTATTAATTGTGCGTTGACCGTAGCTCCCAAAGATTTTGACCCACTGATACATCAATAATCATATTTATTCCAACATCTTCTTAATGTATGCAATGACGACTAAAACAAGAGTGCGTGCGTTAATGCGTTTCATTAGTGGCTTGTTGAAATCAGCTCCTAATTATTTCGACTCACACTTACCACAAAACGCTTGTTTCCACCCGTCCCAGCATGTGAAAAAGTCGGTGCATACATGAAAAAATATTTTATTAATAATGTGTGTTGATTTTGTCATCAAATTTTTGAAATAAACTAAGCTGTATTAAAATATGTAAATCAGAGATTGTCCAATTTTGAAAATGATGAATATTAATGAAAAACTGGCTGGAAAATGTCTGAATTTTATTCTCGGTGGAAATAGACAGAAAATATCCTAATATTACTTCACTCGAGCACTAGGAATCCGCAGTAGCAGATTCCGCAAATAAATAACAAACTTTTAAATAAGAAAACTTTTATCTGTCGCCCGATGCGGCACGCTCGGCCACGCTCGTCAACGACCCGGTGGCGGCAGTGCATTTCGGAGGCGGTTTAACGGCAGCGGCAGTCAACAAAGGCAAAGTTCTTAGTTAATCAGCGCGACGTGCACTGAAAAACTAGTTGAAAATCGCTTGTAACCGCTTTTTCCCGCATCTTGACAACTTCGCACAAGTGCTCCCGACGTAGTTAGCACACGTTAAACAAGCTTGTGTAATTTTAATATTCGCAAATTTAAAGTACACACGTCTACGAGGGAAGAACTTGAACGAAGTCAACGGCGACGTCGCCGTCGAGGATATGAAATACAGCACAAAAAGTGCGCATAAATATTGACCTGCATTTTTAATATGCTGGTGAATATTTCAACTTTCAATTTGTGCGATTTGAGCAAACAATAAGCAGCACTCGAAAATTCCTCGGTTGCTGATGATTTTCCAACGCCTTGCGGCGACTGGCGGCAGCCAGTGGATGCCGATGTCGCCGTCGTCGTTGCGCCCGAAAGGCATGAGAATATTGCGGCGATAACTCTTCGCAATTTTACATTCGTATTAAAACCAACAAGCCAAGCCCGTTGAAGGAATGGGGTTGCGCAAAAAGAAAACCGGCAGCAGCAGGGCATGTAAACGAGAAAAAGTAAGCGAGAAAAAAAGTCCGTCCGTGCAGGACCGAAAATCACGCGGGGGTTGAAGAATGCCAGGCCGGGGAGCTGGTTTGCAGGAGTGGCTGGCTGAAAGCCGTCAGGCGAAGGACATTGAGCTCCGGATGAAGGAACGTAATAACTTTAACTCGCGCCGCGTCGCCGCCTAAAAATATAAATATTTATAACTGTTGGGCGGTGTGTGTCTAACGTTAAAGAAAACACATCGTCAGGACGTTGTGCAGAACGCCTGGTCCGACGATATACTGAAGGATAAAAAAGGCTAAAAAACTAACAAAAACCTGACCATTTTCAACTTCACATGTAAAAAGGGTGGCAAATAGATTTTAAAAGAGCACAAAAAGTGGGATTTATAAATGAATATATCATTGTTAGCATTCAATCAATATTTAAATTCAATAAAGAATAAAAGACGACTTGTATAACTGAAGAATGTTTGTCCGACCACGTAGCGAACAAATAAACTGTGAAAATCAAACATTGTTTTAACATAATTTTTAATATACAAATCACTGAATCCTCAATCATATAGTGCCTGATTCTCATTAAATGTAGTTAGTTTTTGTATATCTTATAAAGCGTAAAGGTAGTGTAATTATTTAGGAATCTAATGTACCAACACGAGCTTTCTAAAAATTACTAGTTTTAAAATAGTTAATAATTTTCATATTTCCTATAATCCTAAGTGAGAGTGATCGATTCTGAGTGAAATATGCTACCAACTCCTGCCCCACCTTTTCGTTTACTCATTTAGAAGCGATTTTATAACTGATTTTAATCAATTTTAATAACTGAGTTTAATAAAGGAGAAGATTGCACTTTTATTTATATTTGCTGTGTAAGCAGCAAATCTTTGGGGCAAAGCATTCCAACTTATTTTTCAGGCTGCGAAAATGTCACTTTAAAACAAGTCATTTTTCGGAAAACTTCGTTCTAAGCACGATAGATTTCTCAATGATTACACTTTCTTTGGGCTTTATAGGATATGCCAAAACAAACAACATTTAATGAAGAATCAAGTACGGCATGAATGAGAACTGCACGATTTGTATATTAGACTTTATTTTAAAACCAAGTATGCATTTCATATTTTGCTACGTGGTACCGACAGAGACGCGTTGGTCCTCTTAATTTAATTGATTAAAATTACTCGTATTCCATATTAACTTCTGCCAACATTAATAAATTATTCAAATATTAGTTTACCAGTAATGTAAACTTATAAATTACTTTTTTTTATATTTTTAAATTAATTTTATGTAATGTAATGGAGAACGTATTCACTATTTCAATATTTGAAGCAGCAAAAATACATATTTTCGTAAATTAAATGCCTAAATCTAAATATGTGCAATTAAATAATATTTAAAATAAATATTTGAATAAATTCTATGTTTAGAAAGGTATTATTCTCTCGTGTGAGGTTTTGCTGTTTCTGGTATTTATCGTTTGCCATTTGTAGCTTCTAAGAATCTTTTTACATTCCTGTCATTTTGATTTTTGCACCGCTGGTTGGCGGGATTGTGAGCGTCTCATAATCATCAACATTCAGCATCGTAATAACAACAAACCGAGGCCGAGCTCATGAAAAAGCCATCTACTTGGAGAGCATTCAGTTCCCATATTCACTGCTGAAGAAACGGCGCAAGAAATGATAGCGAGGACAATAGCCCAAAGTACGTACAAGGAACGCAACTTTTATAGATACAAGGATGTACTCGTGCGACACGCCAGAAAGCCTGGAAATGAGCAAAAAAAAAGGAGTAAAATCTACGCGCATATTCAAAAGGGAGAGAGACAGTGAAGGCAAGTAGGTCTACTACATAGTATTCATACCGTGAATATGAATATTACATTTTTTTTATATTTTTACGATTACCCATTTTACGTCCGTGTGCCTTTTCTATTCGTTTGCATGAGTTGTTTTACCATTTGCGCTGGTACTGCCTAATGGCGAGCGAAATGCCCTCGTGTTGTTCCTTGTCTTCGAAATTTTTCATCGTTACGTTCTAAGACTTTTAAGTTAATGGCCGTGTTTTGCTGAATTTTGACGTAATTTCAAGCTTTTCTTGGATTACGGTTATTATGCGGAAAGATGTCTTCTCTGACTTGGAAACACATTTTGAAAATAAGAAAATATAACGGGATATTACGGGAAATAAAGTTGTTTCGAATATGCATGCGCGGAAGTTAGCAAAATTAAAATTTGTATATTTTACATTGAATGTGGAAAATTATAAACTTAGTTTCATGAACAAATAACAATGGGAATCCACGAATTATCCACCTTCGATATGAATGAAAATTTTGGTACTTATTTATATTATATTTAATGGTAATATGAACTTTCCAACTTTTGGGCAGTTTCTCAAAAAGAAAAAAACAAAATTTCGTCACAAATTTGTTAAGGTATATAAAGCTTTAAATAAAACTTCGGAATATTGATCTATTGGTTTTAAAACGAACTATTTTTAAATTTTGAATTAAATTTTCTTTTAAAGTATCTGCACCAAAACATATATCATTTTTGTTATAAAAAATGACCCTTTCTTCTTAAGACTTGATGTAAAACATGCATATTTCTACCCTTGTTGCTTTATATTATTATTATTGTCATATCTTCATAGAAATTTCATAAAATCATATCTTTATGACATTTTGGGGTTATTATGATATCAATGCAAAATAATCGCGAAACACAACAGACACGTAAAAATTTTTCATTCAAATCCAAGGCGGACAATTTGTGCACGTCCCTCGTAAGCCTATATTCTTGGATCGTAGAATGTTGTGCCTTGGTTACACGCACCTAAATCGTTTTACCCAAACTTTGCACCCACAGGAAGACATGATTAAAACGTGTATCCACCGGCTGTTCCCACGCGTTCGTTTCCCGTATTTCCACAGCGTGCGCGAGTCGAGTGAATATGCAAGTTGTGCGACCGTGTTTCAACGCAGTGCCCTGTAGGCAAACAACAACAAAACCGAGAGATGAGTGATTGTACTCCGTAAACCAGCTGACGCTCCGGTGTCACCGTCACCGTGGCCGTCATCGTCGTAGGATTTCGACGGCGGCAGCTCTTGCGGTTGCGGCGTAGGCGGAGGGAGCGGCAAGCCGTACATGCACAAACTCCCCGCGTGTCACACAATGCCCGACCAAGATTTATCGAGACGTGCCTGGCGTATACAGCGTGTTGGTAGGTGCACGGACGTAATACGCTCAATTCCACTCGCCTACGCTCATTCAGGCTATCCGGGGTTGCACCACTCCGACGCAGGTTCGACGAGGGCGTTGGGAGTCTTTAACTGCATGCATTGTGCGTGCATAAAAGGTGCAATTGTGTCTTTGACAAATTATGGATTTCCGCGCTGGCATCTATTTGCAGCTGGTGCGGTTATCCATCCATCGCTGAGCCGTTATCGAAAAGAGGCGAAGGTGGTTATAAATGGGGCGTAATTCAGGGAGGGGAGGGGGAAGATAAGTGCTGTCTACCGTCTCCACAAGTTCGCATATAAATGCGAAGGTGTTGATGGTGTTGGATTGGGGGTTATGGGGTTTGGCGTGGATGGAGGTGCTCGTTGCTGTTTGGTGATGGATGCATTCAATTTGCAGCGGCGCGGGCGCGAGCCCGAACATGGTGGGATTCAATTTGTGGACGAAAGGCGTCAAACTCACCGACAACGCTGAGGGTCATCAGAACGCCGTGGGGTGGCGTCGTGCCCACCTGGCACTCGTAGATGCCGCTGTCCCGCCGCTGTGGATAGCGGATCTGCAGCGTCCACTCCTCCGTCATCGGATTGTGGATGCTGGTGAAGCGCTGGTCGGACGTGTATGTATGACGATTGACGGTGAGCAGATGGAGGTCTCGATGTCTGATCCATGTCACCTGAAAATTGGAACAAAATCCTATTAAGAAGGGAATGAAATCAATACTGCACAGCCCATAATACAAATTTGCAGTGAAATTTAAAAATATTCACTTAGTATATTAGTCTAGTGCGCTTGTCCTTTACTTTTACGACGATTTTCTTTTACAGCTTTCGAAAGATGAACATTGTGAAAAAAGAAAGATAGTGATATTCCCACGTATGGCCACATTTTCACACACATATACACACATTTACAAATACATTCCTACGCACACATTTATACATGCAAATTTACGCAAACAAAAAAAAATTCACATTTTCACATACACACAACTATTTATTTAAACATGTTCTCGTTAACACAACTGTTCACACATGGACAAACATTTTCTTACATTCACATACACACGCGCATTTAAACACACATGTATAAAATAAATCCCTTCTTAAGTAAGTCTCCTGACAATCAGTTGCTTGCCTACATACTTAACCAAACTATAAAATCCGCAGAAAGTAAGAAGAAACCACATAAGAACCTTAAAAAGTTGACTTGAAACCAAACAAACAAGATTTAAAGAAATACCTTTCCCCAATTCCTCGTTTATTTTATTTTTTCTTGAAAACATTTATAGAAGAAAAACGATAGACATCCATCACCATGTCATCCCGTAGAACCCAGCGTGCAATTCATACGTTGGCACAGATGGGAAACAAAACCTCCCATAAACCTTCAGAACCCTCCAAACATATTCCACACTCCTTAAACCCTGATACATTCCACGTATTCAGTTGTGAAGTAAACGCAAAACGAACGCTTTCGATTCGCGCGAGCGCCGTTTTAGCGCAAACTATAAATAAAAATACCCGTTACGTGCACTCTGCCTCCATCTTCCCCCCGCGCTCAGCCAGCATATGCGGCGTCCCCAAGGAAGGATTCACAGGCTCGCCCAACACTACAGAACGCAAAGAAAGAAAAATACGCCACGCCGTGAGTGCCAAAAAAGGAAACGCGTAAAAGGCCAAGAGTAAAACTCACGAAACGAAATAAGATCGAGTGCCGCCACGTGCTTGCCGAAAACTTCCTCTTTGTATGCCGCGTTTTATTGCTGGCAATATTTATAATATTTAGCTATATTACCAGCATCAAGTGCGTCGAATGATAAATACTGTGATCGCCGCCGCAGCAAGAAATATTTCGTGTAATCATTCTGAAAGCTTTATTATTAAGACGCTCTTTATCATTGCCTGAGCTAAGTAATCCGGACGGTTATCCCCGTGGAGCGGAGCGTTGTTTGGTTCAAGGACCGACAGATTAATTTATTTTTTGACCAACAGCTCCTCCTCGATGACCCCAGAGGGGTAATTAACTATTAGGTAGATTAAAACATCATCTTGGATATGGTTAAACTGTTTTTGTCATAAACTAATGTTTTATCACTTTATTCAATTTTAAAAACTATATGTATGCTTGTTTAATAGGAACCTGGAAAAAGAGGCAGGAGTAATGGACCAATGATATTTGGGGAAACTGGACCAGGCGACTTATCCCTAACCTAAAATAACGACCTGGTTGCGTCGGGAACATGGCGACATAACCAAATGGATGTCGCAGTTCTGAACACGGATATTGGTGCTTTGGAAGGTAAAAAAATGTATAAAAAAGTTTGAAATTTCATATTTTAATTTCACTTTTTACCACGACGTGGTTCAGCACTTCCGCATAGGGTCCCCTTAAGTTATTCTTGGAATTATTGAGGTTCTCATTAGGTATATTGCCTCGTCGTTAAATTAGGTAATGCAACAAGATTTCCCACTAGGGAAATTGGCTTTTACGTAAAATAAAACATCATCTGGAAATTGATAATTATATTTTTATGCCTGACTGTTTTGTACCGAAGTGTAAAATAAAATTTTTATTTTTTCCTGTTATAAGTTAAATGCAATTATTATTAATATTATATAAAATGTAATTAGTCAGAAAAAGTTAATTAAACAAACTTGAAAATGACCTAGAGAGGTAATTACGTATTACAAGGATTACAACATCACCTAATACAAAGTTAAACGTTTTTCTTTTTTCATGACTTGTAATATTATGCCTTATTTGCAACCAGAAAGTTTCCATATTTTATGGCATGTCTTGCGATATGAAAATCCCCATCGTTAATAGAACTCCGCGTAATGCGAATGTAGCCGATGACTTTTTCCACCTTTCTTTTGTGTTTTTACGGCGCATTTTATTGTTCGCAGCGGTTCCGCAGACGTCTGGCGACGAGCGGCGGCGGGCGCATGCATAATTTATCATCAGCGTCGCCACCGCCGCTGCCGCTGCCGCCAGTAGCCAGCCTGCACAACCGCTGCAACCGATATTACGAGCGCGATTCGTGTAAACATTATCGCTGCGCATTTGTCAAAGGCAGGAAGAAATGGCATTCAAAAATGTGCAGATATCAACACAAAAAAAAATTTAAGTGCGTAATTAAAAAAGTTTCCGGTCGCACTCTCGGCGCAACGAAAGTCGGTAAATTTCATCGAATTTCAAATTGTTCAAAAACTACTCGATGTTGAAAACTGATTTCTGCGTTTTTTATTCATTTTTTGACATTCTGCGTTCTGCTATCACAGGAAAAGTACAGTGAAAAGGCGGAGTTTGATTATGACTACGATTGCAGAGCACACACATCCTGCGTTGATGGACGACATTTCCGCTCGGTGATCGCGTCGATGGTCGTTATCCATGGCTCCCCTGCGTTAATCATCACTTTATTAATATAACGGCGTAACTTTTACGCCGCTACCAACCGATAGCTGGCTGGTTATTTGATTCACTCGCGCGTCTCATTGACAGGAATTTGATATCCTCTTGCGGCGGTCTCGCTTCCTCGTTAGAGGGATCACGCTGGATTTTCTCTCAAACAGTGCGATGGAGTTACACAGTGATATTGGGATATTGAATCGGATTCAACGGTATCATGGACTAGACTGGGCCAGTTGAGATATGACCGTTTCCAAGCGAGGGCGAAAAGAATCAAGATTGCTCTTAAAAACCACAATTTCGAACTTTTATCGTTCAGTATGCAGCTTTTAAATCGTACCGATTTATTTATAGTGTGCTATAAAAGTGATTAAATTAGATTTATAAATTGCTTCCTTTTTTTCTCACTGCTTTCTTCAGGAATTGCTTATTTGTTAGAATTTTCGAAATTTTGCGAATACATCTAAAAAGATTCGCTATATTTCTAATAGTTAAACTAGGATATAGCTCTCTGTATCTCAATTTTAGATGAATATATTTCGTAATTACATATGACGATTTTGCTCACGAAGTTCGAGTGATTTTAACAGTATTTATTGGCCCATAGCGCCATCTGTTATCGTAATTATTAACTTCCAATTATAATATACAATTTCGATCTGTTTCAAAATGTACAGGAACAATTCAAGCTTTAGAGTCATCGAAATATAGCTACTAAAACTTTTAAATACTATTATACTGAGATAAGAGGGTTAAAACTTCGACAGCATTCAACTGCACATGTTAAGTTGTGCCGAGGAATATCTCAGAATCTCAATTTCAGGTAAAATTATTTCTTAAGTTTGTATAACGAATATGTTCACGATGGCAGCAAGATTTTAAGAGTATTTATAGACCTATAATGCCAGCTGGTGTCGTAATTAGTAACTGACAACTTTAACTTTTTTAAACTTTGTATAAGTGTACAGAAACAGTATAAGTGGTGGGAACCGTTGTGCACGTTTGTTGTATATTTTCCAAGTCTTTCTAAAGTTTTTATGGAGGTTAATAGACAGTTTGGATATTGGAGAAAAAAGGCAAATTTTTGCGCAGCATGACTGCAATTGAAAGATATTTACGGCGTGCACAATAGACGATTTGGGTAGTTTTGGAAAACGTAGCCGATTCGATGGTGAATTGTTTAGGCACGTCCGGTGGTACCATCATATCTTTAACGACCACCCGCAGATCGGGCGAATAGATTTAAGAGTGGCGAAATATGCGTCGCAGATGTTTGAGAAAAGCTGTGCCTAAGGGAAGCGTTTCGTGACACACCTTGTAGGTCTTAAGAGAGAGAGCGGGATGTGCCCGGATTGGCCGAGGGTAGGCCAGAAAAATGGATGTACGAAGTTGGGATGTATGGTGTGGGAATATGGGAGAGTAAACCGCAGTCGAGGTGTTGTAACATTTTTGTAAATAAAGTTAGTCACAAGCCATACTTCGAGGTGTCTACTTCTCTCCGCAGCGCAATCATCACTGTCAACGAACGCGTAGTTCGTCTCCTGCAAAAATAAAAGACCTTCGGCGTTTGCGTCTAAGATTGATGTTGTCAGCAGACAGATAGATCGCAACAATAAGCATTAGATTCATCGAAATATAATTACTAAAGCATTTAAGTAGTTTTAGGGAAAATTATTTCATAAGTATATTTTAATTTTAGATTTTAATTTACATTTTTACCTTTTTAAAATTTCCGCAAATTTAACAACTAAAGGATTATAAGTATCATAGCAAAGTGAATGCGTTAAAACTTTGACGATTTACAACTTCAGGCAGAGAAATTTCGAAATTTTGCAATAATTTCAAATGAGATTTACGATCCGCAAAGCGCACAAATTTCCGCGTGCCCGAAATGCAGCCCCGTGCAACTGCCACGAAGTTCGTTTAATGGATAACATAAGTTAACCGCCGTCGGGTCGCACTCCGCCACTGCCACCGTTTACGAAAGTATATAAACCTGATGTAGCACGACGCGGTGTCGGAGACGGCGGAGACGGTGGATGCCAGCGGTGGCAATGCTCAGCCCAATTGCATCCAGTATTAAAACCACTCACAATACCTTTCGGTTGGTCCACTTCGTTGTAATTCTGATTTTCCACCGTGTTACATACAAAGTGTTAAAAATTTACCAAGTCAACATTTACCATTGTCATCGTTCTAACCGCATCTACGGTCATTATTTACCTCCTGGTCAACCACACAGATTAATATTAACACCCAAGTACATGAATAACGCAGTCTTGGCTTACTTGCGGTTTGCGAATGCAAATTACCCCTTCTGACCTACTCCTCGACATCTATCTGCTTTCGTTAGTAATTGAGCACGGGCGAAGTTTCACGAGCACCCTGTAAGCGCGTTTCCACAGACACGTATCTTCGTACAGCTGTAAATCGCATTAAACTTGCAATTATTGTTCGACGCAATTAATTAGACTCTCTCTTGCATAAAGCTAGGTTAAGCGTACAATTTTCGCCGCCCGGCGCCTTCGCCAGAAGTGCGCATGGGCCCAGCGCAAGCTATTGCGACTATTAAATTGTGAATTATTATTTCCTATGAATTATTTATTTCAGACATAAATTACAGGCGTGCGCAGCCGCAAAATCCGCCTGGTTATAAATCGACACATTTTCATTATTTCCGGTGAGCCACTCGAATTGAATGTGAATCATTCCTTCGGCGTTGATAATAGAAGAAAATTGGACTAAGCCAGAAGTGGAACATGATGTTATTTAGAGCTTAAATAGATATAATTATAATAGGTAAGTAAAGTAAAGCGTGTATTCAAAAATTTAATTTTAAATATCCTAATATGGTAGGCAAATTCCTTATGATGAGGAATATGCTCGTCATATTTCCAGAGATAATTAATTCCCCACGGCGTTACAGCATCGCTGCATTAGTCAAACCGATGCATTCTCATGAACCAAAGTTGCTATCGTGTTTCTCACCTCTAACACTCCATTATCTATTCAGCATTGCTTCACAAAACATTCATGATACAGTCTCTGAATTACACGGAAGTTATACAGAATCTAAATGCGTATATTTATATTTTATTAAAAATTCACAATGAAATTCAAATTTGGTTTCCTTCCACAAAACCTAAGACTATATGTTCTTTATAATTGAAGTTGAATGTATTTTTTATTTTATCTTCTCTTTGAATAGGTATTTTTTTAATAACTTCTGGATTTTCTTGCATTTTTAAAGCTCATTTCTGGTGCTAGGTTTTATTTGTTTAGTATGTCTACAAAAACATAGCTACCAATATACAAAAATATAATAACGTAACTCTATTTTTTGGTAAATTATTTTACTACATGTACGTTACGCACAAAAAAGTTATTTCAAATCCAAGGAGGACAATTGGGTCACTCCCTTTGTCAGTGTGCCTTCACAAAATATTAACGATGCATGAGTTTCTAAACTAACTCTAAACTTGCATCAACTCATTAACAACATAAGTCAAGCTTCATTAACAACAAACTTGTATGAAAAAATAAAAAGCTAGATTGTATTTGAAACACTTTGTTTTCCATTTATTCCCATTTCTATGAAGGGAAAAATTTAATATACCCGATTAAAAAACATTTGAAAATAGTTTGCTAAAATAGCTGAATTATTAAAGAATATTCCTTTAAAACTTCAAGTCGATAGCTCTAGTATTTACGAAGTTTTAGTTCATATTTATATATATGTTTCGTATGTTAAAGTCTAATTTTAATGCAAATTGCACTTTCTATTTAAAACTGCATAAAAGCAAATAATTTAAACTTTTTCTTGAAAATACCAGACATCGCCCACCTGGGCAGCCTAATGGTAAAGCATCTGCTTACCACGTAGGAGGACGGGGTTCGAGTCCCCGGGCTGGGCACCTCACTAGTGTGAATTTATTATTATTATAAATTCACACTCAAAATCACTCATTTAATTAATTCACATTAAAAATTCACA
>JAODAC010040486.1:1793-12001 GCA_027575185.1 Mimaenictus wilsoni | reverse complement strand
TAGTCATATTAGAGGCTAACACTATTGATAAGAAGAAGAATTCACTTTAATATGCATCCCCACCGGGAATTGAACCCAGGACCTCATGGACAGTGGTCATCGACCATACCACTGCGCCGCTTGGCTGGAAAAAATCATCATTATTAAAAAAACTTTGTTTGCACATGTCACTAGTTTCTAAAAGAAGAACAACCTGGTAGTTTTCTCAATAAGAAAAACTTAAATTACTACGAATTTTCTCCATTATGCAATACTTTACAAATTTTACTGCGAAAATAGTATATATTGCGAAATGCAGAAACGCTACCCTTAAAATCACTCAAAACACACCTTTACAAAAGTCAAGATAACCTCAAACAACCCAGAAAAGTTTTCTCATGACTCTTCGTAGAGCCTCCCGGCGGAAAAGTTTGATTGTCTTATTGATTTCCCCGTTTCGTCTTCGACGACTAATAAACCCTCACCCCTTGCCCAACAAACCAAAGGCATTCATCTATTCTTACACCAAAACTCGAATCCCCCGAACATCCTACAGTGTCTCAGACTCCTGAGGAAACTGCGCACCGTTTAAGGGATCTCAACTTTCATTCCCCGCCCAATCGGCGAACGCTTAGCAAAATTCCGCCCTCCACAGCATCTTATTAGAATATTAACTCGACGCTGGCGAGTTAATTGATACGAACAACTTGTACGCTTGCAAACTCCACCATTGCAATTACGCGCAAATTTCATCAAATTTCATCCGAATTCTATTCGAGTTATCAAATGTTATCAGACAATTTATCGGCGCATATAAATGAATATTTACAAGCACACCCCCAGTCCAGCCAACACTCAGATAAAAGGGATGATTAATATTTTCTATGCGAGCAGGAGGTGTGAGGGCATAAAAATAGGGAAAATATGCAAATTGTGAGCGAATTAGCGCCGCAAATGGATTTCGGTACTTCTAGCACGGCGGCTGGTGGTGGTAGTCGGTGGAGGCTGTCGAGTCGGTGGAGGCTGTCGAGTCGGTGGCGGCAGTATACCTTTTGTTGGCTCATTTTTCTTTCGCGGGTTGCTACGCTATCTGTGCTATATTGATTTTCGCCACGCCCGAGCCTGAAAGAACACGTCTGGCGCGCGTGTTGGTGCGTGCGGGAGTAGGGAGAGAGGGACGCAAAGAGAGTCATTGGTAGGAGATGGGGGGGGGGGGCGGTGAGTATACGCTGCCGCCACCACCGTCGTTTGACACCACACACAACCGAACCACCCGAACACATAGCTGTGTTCGAGTGTAAGTTTATCGTGTTCGTTTATGCGCAGGAATGTGTAGGTATAAGAATCGCTGCAGGGCGCCGTAGGTAAAGTGTGCCTCTCGAAACACGAAAAACGCCCACTTTCTGCAGGATTCCATCAGTTCCAGGGAAAATATAGTGGAATATAGCGCTTCGGTGGGAAAAGGCGGACGTGGGAAAAATCGCAGGAAAAGGCGGCAAATTTGCCGGGAAATGATTGCGTGTGAGGCTCACTCGGCAGGGTATTAAAATTAGCACGTCTACGGATCGTTTTTGATCTTCTTCTATTGAAAGACGCAGAAGATTTACATATTTCATTATTTGCTACCTTTTTATTTGGGGGAAATTGTTTATTCCTCAAAAGATTAGGGTGGATTAGGTTGCATTAAGTTAGGTTGAATTAGATTAGATTAGAATAGGATGGATTAGGTTGAAGTTAGGTAGAGGTTGGGTCCAGGTTAGGTTGAGGTTAGGTAGAGGTTAGGTCCAAGTTAGGTTGAGCTTGAAATGAGTTTTGCAGTTTCCTCAAAGAAATTAACAACCCAGGAAAATCCCAATAAAGTTTGCATCACGGGGATTCCGAATGGCTTCTTTTGATGAAACCAGGCTATGCGACCTAGTCCAGTCTGATTAAGACCACGTAGGTGCAGTTGGTTGACACCCAGGAGAGAGAGAGAGAGAGAGCATCGCCAACACACGCGATAAACATTGATCCATTCCTCGCAAGGACCCACCAGCATCCCTAGACCTACGTATCCCCCATCGCTCCCGCTTTCTCCCTATCTCTTTCCTTCCCATTCCCTTTCGCTTTCCGTACACGTTCGCTCAGCGTCTCCTCATGCTGATTCTCCTCCGCTGCTTCCCTTCGTTCGCCACTCTTAAGGACATCATTCCCCATCGTTTTGCACTCGACGTCAATAAAAGAGACGGCCGAGTGAACGTGAACGTAACGTAGCGTAGCCCATCCAAGGGGATAGGTGGCTGCCGTGGCGTTCGTCAACGCCACCTTCGTCGCTCAGACGAATATCTTCACGTGTGTACGTGTATAGCAGCACTGCCATAAAACATGCAAACGCTGCCTTCGTCAGGACTGCCGTTTTCGAGCATGCCGCTCCGATCTCTCACGACACAACAATACCTTCGGGGGAGGGTGAAAATTGGCCGAATGCCAACGTCGGCGGCGGCGTCGTCGACGATGGCAGTGGTGATGGCGGCGCTGGCGGCGGCCAAGGCAACGGCCATCAAACACTTAGCTCAGCATGGCATATCGCAGCATTTGCGTTGCGCACACAAAAGTTGGCAAAAACCTTGGAGGGCGACGCTTAAAAGTTATATTTCATAAGTCGGAGCATCGAAAGCGCGCCAAAACCGGCCTCGCTGCTGGCTGGGGAATTGCAAACATACAACCCATACCCAGCAAGAGCACTGTCAAAGTTTTGCGGCGGACATGTGCATATGTGGGAGAAAACATGAAGGAAAACTTTGCAAATTTATATTATCTATAATAGGTTGGGAAACAAACCAAGCGTGGCACGTCACACATGAAAATTGTTAGTGGCAAGTAACCAACATATTTTCGAAACTTTGTGATTTACTTGCAAGAATAAAGAGACATTCCTACATGTTTCTAACGTTACATTTTGTAACATTAACTTTATGAGTAAAATTAGATTAGAAGCACCTGGTATATGCAAGTATATTAAATTAAGTTAGTTCAAGTTAAATTGGATGTAAAAAAATTAAGTTATGTTAGGTTAAGTTAGGTTACGTTAGGTTAAGTTAGGTTAAGTTAGGGTAGGTTCACTTAGGTTAAGTTAGGTTAAGTTAGGCTAAGTTAAGTTAGGTTAAGTTAAGTTAAGTGAGGTTAAGTTATGTTAAGTTAGGCTAAGTTAGGTTAAGTTAGGTTAATTTAGGTTACGTTAGGTTAGGTTAAGTCAGGTTAGGTTAGGTTAAGTTAGATTAGGTAAGTTAAGTTAGGCTAATTTAGGTTAATTTAGGTTAAGTTAGGTTAGATTAAGTTAAGTTAGATTAGGGTAAGTTAAGTTAGGTGAAATTAAGTTAGGTGAGATGAAGTGAGATTCGATTACTTGCGGTTTAGGATTAGACGAATTGACATTATTAACAGTTCAATAAAGCGATTAACTAACAAAATTGAGGTTAGGTCTGATACCAAACAGATTATAATAGTTTGAGCACGATTCCCAGCCTGCTCCAGTGCAGTGCTTGTGCATCGTAAAGCACTCACTCAACAATCTTGATTGTTGACCTCCATTACATTATATCATCTCGCTCAGTCAGCCCATCCTGTATGATGGATACGATGCCAAACACTATCTGTTGGCGTAGAAGATGATCGTCCATTGCAGACTGCATGACTGAGCTCTTCACTTAAGCGACGAAGTGTCGTCGAAGCATAAAGTCATCTTGATTCAAACAGTGAGAGTGAGAAATGAAGAGCAAACGTGTATATTGCTAACATCAAATGATCCTATCATGATGGATCGACGCAATACTTACTTACGTCATTAATTTAGCTATTCATCGTTTATATTATAGTCAACTCATTGAGAACTAAAGTCTCTGCTCGAAAGAGAAAAACTAAAATGAATATAAATCATTGTATGTCTAATTTTACGCCATTTAACATTGATAGTTGCCTCAAACGGGTATTATAAATTCGTAAATTATCTTAATTTATTAATTACTATTAATTACAACAATTACATGGCTATGTAATGTATTATTTTATGCAGCGTGAACCTATCAAAGTTCGTCTGTCAAGTGGCAAGACTCCTGCAGCTGTGCTGAACCATAAAAATTCAACTTGTAAACTTAACAAGCCCACATATTAATTAATTAAAATTAGGATTACTTAATGCTATGCTAAGCGACATTAATTGCCTGCAGTTCCCTTCATTGGTATGACCTTTGACCATGATTTTAATCAAGATACACTTTAAACAATTTGAAGTAGAAATTGTTTCACATTCAACTTTCTTCTGAGAGCAAACGCTGTTTTTAATTTCGAGAAACTTAAAAAGAATTTGATTTTTTTTGGCGTTATTAAAGTGAACTTAATCATAATAAATAACCGGAAGGCGTGACCACGCCCTCTGGCAGACCGGGACTTCCCCGGACATTTTCTATAGCCTTCGCTAAATGGTAAAAGCATCCCAGAATCCCCGGAATATAGACATAACTCAATGGGGGAACGGCCACAAATTCAACGCACCCCGCTGCCCTGAAAGCTAAAAGCACAGTAGTAGATCTGAGGGCTCTAATCGTTTAATCCGCTAGAGACACAAACGACAGTTATGTATCCAAATCCGATTTTCAGCGGCTGCTGAAAATCGTGGTGTGGGAAATTAGTGAATGCTCATTTTACACCAAGATTAGTCGGATAAATATCGCATGGGATTATGTCACGTTTACGGTTATTGCCTTTGTGATTACTCTTAATACATTGCATCATAATGATTCATTTTATACGTTACAACAGACGGTATGTAAGATAATAGTAACCTAACCTATACTAGCCTCATCTCAAATATTCTATCAGTAGGTTATAGTTGGTTAAGGAAAGGGTATCTGATAGTTTTTGTTAAGTTAGGTTTAGGTTAGGTTACGTTTAGTTAAGTTGAGATTAGTCTGGATTAAGATCAGTTAGGTTGAGATAAGGTAGATTAAATGGGGTTAAGTTTGATTAAGGTTTAGTTAAGTTTAGCTTATGTGAAGTTGGGTTGAGTTCGGTAAACTTAGGTTACGTTAGGTTAAGTTCAGTTAAGTTAGGTTAAGTTGGGTTAGGTAAGGTTAAGTACGGTTAAGTCATTAAGTTAGGTTAAGTTATTTTAAGCTAAAGAAAAAAAGTTATGTTAAATTATGGTAAGTTATGTTAAGTTCGGTTAAGTTAAGTTAGGTTGGATTAAGTTACATTAAGTTAAGGTAGATAAAATTAGGTTAATGTTGCGTAATGCTAATTTGCTAAGTTAGATCAAGTAAGGCCTAATAAAGCATGATTTGATGAAAATATTAGGTTATAGCAGTTGTCGGCCACCTTTTGAGCAGGAAGAACCCAAAATTCCAATTTACGAAGTTTCAATTTTTAACATGCGACACATTTTTCCCTAAGGGGAATCCCTTCCCCCAATGGGGGATCTGAAGAACCAAAATTTCACATCCAAAGAGCCGCATGTAATTTGAGAGGCGTAGGGTTAGTAAATATCAAAGTGTTCGGGGAAAATGGCAAATTTTCACCGATCTATAAATGTATGAAAAATAATCTTGCGAAGGGGTGAGCAACTTGTCTTATGATCGAAACAGTCGAGGTAGTAATAACGTCGATTTTTTTACTGACCCGATCTCTGCGATCTCTTTTGTTCAACCCATGCTTCAAATGGGCGAAGAATGCTTCGCGAGTCCCATAAATATGTTCTGACGCCCGCAAGGTTGCTCATCCCTGGTCTAGAGAACCATTATTTTCTGTGCTATTTCCTCTAAGATGACAAATAGTTCGCGAGGAAAATCAAACATGTCAAATTGAGGTTGAACCGGAAATTAAGCTCTTTCTACTGACCTTAATCCTATACCCTTGCCAATACTACTCTATATTTGTATCACAAATCAGAGATTTTCATATATCACTTTTTTTATTTCATGTATACTATTTCACTTTAGTAGTTATACAAAATAACACACTCGGCTATAAATTTAAAAACAACTGCCGGTAAATCAGTTTTATAATCTATTATTGAAGCATTTTTAATGTGTTTATGACCTACAATAAAGAGCTATAAACATTTACCAGAAGTTTACAACCCACAAAAACCTCAAAAAAAGAGCAAACTAACTTATTAAAACGTTTAAATCCCAACTGTGCGTCCACAAAACGTGCCAAATCTAGCACAATGTCGCAAAAGTATTTATGGCATTTTAAGAATTCTCGACGATAATTAACGCGCTTTTCCGGCCCGCCATGGAAACTCGTAAATACGAACTTTTCCTGTCGCCCGTCCACGAACACGAATCCAACTCGAAGCGCATGTAAATTCCCGCGCTATGAGGTTTTTAATTAAAAAACTTTCGTTTAAATTGTCCACATGACATAATTAAACGTTGTAATAATGACTCCTTATACAGATAAAGATCAAATTTGGTAATATGACAAAAAAGAAGACTTACCGCCTTTCTCTGCGTTCGTGATGGTCACCCAAAAGTCGATGGTCTTCTCAGGCCCTAGTTCCTCATAGTCCCACTTTCGTTTGACGCGGACAGCGCCATTTGGCTCGACAGTGACCCACTGGTTTTCATCGCGAATCTTGAAAGTCTCCCTGTCGGTCTCCTTCTCCAGCTGGAAAACGCTCGTGCCTTCTGTCTCTCCGTCGGACTCGGTAAACTCGATTCGTTTCGTAGGTCTAACTGCTCGAGTCACACGTCTCTTAGTTCTGTGCAGCTCAACACCTTCCAGGCTTTGCAGATCGATGTCTAGATCAACTTTCGGTATAGTCGGTGGTTTATAATGGAAGATGACCTGGGCGGGTCTAGGAGAAGTCCTGCTTGGTGTTCGGATATCATGTGATTCCACAACTAGCTGTAGCTCTACCTCCTCGGCAGGTTCCTCAGTAAGCAAAAGATCTCCAGTTTGAGGGACGATAACAAGATAATTGCTTGGTGTAATTAACCGATAAGCAACCTTATCCCCATCTGCATCAGTAGCCTCAACTTTACCAATCAACGAGAAACGCTTCCACTGCGTAGTTACATTATCTCCATCCAGAGAGTCATCACCAACTACGAAACGATAGACTTTCTGGGTAAACACCGGACTGTTGTCGTTTTCGTCCTCAATGACAATCACAACATTCGTAACAGCCTTATTAATCCCCGTGGAGTCTGTGGCTTGGATAGTCAGGACATACCTATCGACATCCTCTCTATCCAGGACCTGAGCCGTCACAATGTAAACGCCTTCCTCACCCTCCTTCACGGTGATGTTAATCCCTGTTTCCTTAGTCTTGGAATGTTGCAACTCAAACGCTTGTCCCGTATTTCCGCCGATAATGCTGTAGGTAATCGGGAGCATGTTTAAGCCTGCAGCGGCTGCCAGCATGGGGACTCCAGAAACCCTCTGATGGGCTGGATCGTTCTCTACAACCCTCCCGGTGATATCCACGCTATCGGTTCGGAAGCTGAGCATGTTCCGACGGTCCAAGACGTAGAGCTGCAACGTGTGCGTGGTGGTAGAGTGATTTGCAGTTTCGGCTAGGACTGTGAGGTCTATAGGTCGGTTGACCAATGGACTCAAGTCCGAGATGGTCATGATTGAACCGTCCTGCAGCATTGTGAAGAACTGGGAGAAGCCGTTCTCCATCAGTTTGTAGTTAAGGGCTTGCCCTGCGTCGAATTTGGTTATGCTGTAGCCAGGGTGGGCATCGTGTGGTATGACTGATACCGCTTGCGAAGCGTTGCTGACGGAGCCGGGGCTGTGGGTGGAGATCGTTGGGGGTGATACCGTGGCCGCTTGGACGACGCCCAGCAGGGCGAATAGCGCCCATGCAATGGTGGCCATTGTCGCCTTGAGCACCGGATCGACGATGGTTACGAGGGCCTTCACCGGTGCCACATCCAGGAAAGTTCTAGACCTGGAAACAAAAATTTTTTTAGACTATTACATTAACTGTTCCGTATTTTCTCTTTGTCTATGAATGATATTTCATACGTTTGACTGAATATGTTTAAGGGGAAAATACAACAATAATTAACGTGTCGGGTAATGTCGCGACGTTTAGTGCAGTGTAGTGCCGCGTCGCGTAGCCTAGTGACGCATAGTGAACGCATTCAGTGTGTCTACACCTTTTCACTAAATAAAAACTACAAAAAAAAACATGTTTAAAATATAACTTTACATCATCAATCAATTAAAAAATTGATAAAAACCTGTTAATCATATCTTTTCGAAAGTGTGAATAAAAATTCCAGCCGTTTTTCTTGATTAATGATTCAATTAGCGCATCCAGTCACAAAGTATACATTCGCAGCCCGCATCCATTGAGCCTTTGAGTCGCTACGCATTGAGCCTTTATCAATCAGCATTTGTCATCGATTAAGACCGCCGCACTCCTGTGCACATCGCTTCATAAACCTCACACAAACCGGTTTGTTTATACAAATCGGCATCCGAACGCCAATAAAACGTACTGCTTATTGGCGCATTGCTAATGAACGCCCATTTTCTCTTCACCATCCATCCGTTGTCTGTATTTAGCGTGCTTTATGTCCACTATAAAATTAAAAATAGATTTAACCGGTAGGAAAGGTCCGAGTACCCGAGTTAAAGGCTAAGCAAGCAACGAAGGCAGAAGCCATAAACCGTGGTGGCTGACAAGAAACAAAAAGAATGAAAAGTGAAAAATCATGTTCGATAATTTTTATATCGCTTCCAAACATTACACAAAGAATTTTATCATATTGTTTCTATTTGATGGATTTTATTAATGGCTTTTATTAGTAGGTTTTATAAATATTTTCAATAGCTTGAAACGTAAACTGCCAGTAATTGTTAATTATTGTTTTTATTAAGTCGGTTACGAAATGATTGTTTATTTATTACAAAGAAATTAATTGAATTTCCGCGCTTCCGGGTTTATGCGTTTATGCGTCAAAATAGAATCGCTTGAGATATTACGCTTTTATTTCATCTGCCTGTCTCTTCTCGCCTTGCCTCTCTTCTCCTCTTGGGCTTTGTGTGTGTGTGTGTTGTTGATCACAGAGGCGAAGGCATTAAAGCATATCACCTTGGGATGCTGCAAGGGGCGCCCGGTGCGTTTCTGTGCAGCCGAGTGTATCCCGTTCGACAATAACGCAATCATGAGCGAACGAAATCCGACAAGCGTGATAATCGCATTGCGTTGCATGCCAAAGACAATGTATGTCTTCATTCTCGCGAGCGCTTCGACGCGACGCAACGTCGCTGGTTGGACCTGAAGAGATTTCGATTCATGAAGGTTTCATCCAATTACAGTTGGATAACTATGGTGCTGAATTGATAAATTATTCAGTATTTCAATTCGTATTAAGAAGGAATGAATTATCTACTAAAACAATAAATTTCTTACAGAAAATTAAAACGAAGAAATTTATTGTAAGGTTTTGTTGATGTTAATCAGTGTTTTTCATATTTTCGAGAAGTTTTAGAGTATCCCACGACCACGGTATAAGAATATGAATAATCCCCTTTGTTAAATTCTAAGGGCAGAACTATTTGGAACTTTTTTTGACGATCAGCTAAGATGAATTTAAACATATTGCCCTTCTCAAGCTGAAAATATCGACGTATTTTAATAAAAACGGTTTTATCATACCAAAATCACGTTATTAGATTAACACTCATTTTGTACTCGAGCGGCGCTGATTCAGCGCCCGATATCAGAAAATCGACGCGGCAGTGATACGACAAATCGCTTTCGAGAATAGCCGAGAGTGCAAAGAGTTAGATTAAAAAGAAGAAATAAACATAGGCAACGTCAGTAGATCGATTAACAACACTCTTTGCAAATTTAAAACTATTTTGGGTAGTTTTCATCAGATATCGTTCATCCTGGATGTTAATTTCTTCAGATCACATTGGAAATTAGAGGGATATCACCCAACTGATACAATTCAAAAGAACAAAAAGAAGAAAAACAACAAAATACATTTTTACAATATTCTTAAAATATTCGGAACATAATTTCTGCAATTTCACCGAAATGAAAGCGGCCGTATCCCGAAAGTCCGAAACTGACTTATTCTCTTGACTTTTCAAGTACGGTTGACGGCACCTTCATTGTTAAGTTAATCGTTTACAACATCGAAAAAATAATATACGCACTGGGTGCTGCAAACCCGGTTTTTCCACCTGGCCGAGGGAAAGACTGCGCATCGCGCTCTCTTTCA
>JAODAC010040475.1:0-12002 GCA_027575185.1 Mimaenictus wilsoni | reverse complement strand
ACACACCGGGTGCCTCAACCTCGACTGAAGGTACGGTGACCTTGGCCGAGATCGAGCCGTACCACAACATTTCTATCACACAGCGCCACGCTAACCACTTACCACCCTCACGCCGTCGGCACAACCGTTATCTTTATTACGCAACGGCTGAGGGTTTACAAAAAACCAGACTAAACATACTTAAGTGGAAATATACTAATCACAGCACTAAATAACTAAAATATAGGACATCGGTTCATGACACCAGCTTTCGCTTCATGGGCGATCATGGTAAATTAGGCTAAAATTCTCGAAACACCCTATTGTGAGTGAGTGAGAAGGTCGGGCTTTTCCTCGAGAAATCTTAATTTTTCGACTGTTGGATGTTGTCGGGGGTAACTTTTTAGTTTGTAAGATTTCTGTTTTGTAAATAAATATTAGTTGTTAACCGAAGCTTAAACTGTCTAGTCGATTCTTTGCTTTCACCTTCGGACGGGTAGTCCAAGCCTGCTTTTGAGTTTAAGACTTATTTTTGGACTTTTGTTTTGTTAGCATCATTTGCTTGAAAATATTTTCTGAATTTCCGGCGTGAAGTTTAGTGGCGACCGTCCGTCTATCTCTTGTTCTAACCCTACCTAGGTCGAGCGAAATTACCATAGTTTCGTTGTTCACAATCAATGATGTTTAGGAGCAGGAAATTATGGCGGTTGTACTTGTCTCATAATGAAATGGATTATGTATGGGTTGCGGCAATAAATGCTTAGGCCAGCGATTCTCAACTTTATGTTTGTGCACACCTTTCCAGCTTGGAACAAAGCTGAGACAATTCAGTTCTTGAAGCAAAATTGTGCCAACACATTTTTATAATTTGTTCGAACACAAAACGCGTTAATGAAGTATATATTGGCATGACAACATCCAACAATTATGTATTTAATTGACCTCTCTTTATCAGCTTGAGATAATGTACTACTTCAAATCGTACATTTACATGCACTATTCGTAGATAAGGGTAATATAAAACACATTTAATGATTACAAATAACATTTAGAAAAAATATAATTATAAAATTCTGAAATATAATTATTCGAAATTAATTATTTTAAAATTTTAAACCATTTTTAACGATAATTAGTCAATTATAAAAATAGTTAAAGTAAATATTTAATCGGTTTTGAAAATTTTAACTATAGAATTTATAATTTGTACATGAAATAGGAGATAAAACATTGCCCGATATTAATTGCAATTTGAACTTTACGGCCTGTTGAAGTACAATTTTCCGTACTAACATCCCTATAATTGTTTTAATTTCCATCATTGAAAATTTCTACTAAGGGCAAATGAAGATAAGGTTGACTCCGTAGGTCCGGTTTGTTAGATCCTCATCTGGCAAAGGAGATCCGTTAAATGTAGCTTGTAACAGACCATCTAAGAATGTAATATTTGCTTCGATACCGACTTCATCAATTGTTATAACTCTTAGTTTTTCAGTTATAGTACCATTTAGCGTCATTCGATTAAAGACATTGTGTAGTCATGAACAATCTTATTTTGATAATAAAGTGGTTTTAGGCTTCAGCTGCTCTTTTGAGCCTGGCGTAAAATTAAATTAATTAATTAATTAATCTATTAATAGAATCTATTTGATTATTTTCTATTTTTTATATCTTCATCTATAGCTATTCTAGAAGTATTTAGATATAATTTTGATAAATTAATATGGTAACTCTTAAAAATGATCTAGATCACCATATTCTATTTGTAATTCTAACATGAATACCATTTGTCGAACGTAAAATCATTCCGGATAACAATTTCACCTCTGAATTTAAAGCCTCATGAAAAAATAATTTTCTTAAAAGCATTCCTATGGTTGCCTTCATTTCCATCATGGCGAATTTTTGGCCTATACAATTTCTGAAACCGGCACTAAACGGTAGGTAAGCATAGGGATGCCTTTTAGCTTGTTCTTCGGGTGTAAATCTTTCTGGATCGAAAATTTCCGGATTTGGGTATATCTCTGGGTTTCTATGAAGGCTATAAACCATAAAAGCTATTTCAGTTCCCTTTTTGAAGTGGTAGTTTTCATATGAAAAGTCTTCGCTGACAACTCGTCCGAAAAGTGGGACAGACGGATAAAGACGTAGAGTTTCCTTAATTACCATCTCGAGATATTTCATAGATTGTAGATCTTGATATGTCGTCCCTCTGTCGGGATTGATATCGAATATAGCCCGTTGTTCTGCTACTAATTTGCTTTGAATTAGAGGATATTTAGCGATGGAATAAATACAGAAACTTATAGCAGAGCTAGTAGTATCATGACCCTGAAAGTACATTTTTAAATAAAGTTACAGTTATTTAGCCAGGACATACCTCAAACATAAAAGTGTCAACTTCCTCTCTGATATCCTCATCTGACAAAGAAGTACCATTAAATGTAGCTTGTAACAGAACATCTAAGAATGGTATCTTTGCTTTATAACCAACCTCATCAACTGTCGGTGTATTTAAGTTCCTTTTTTCTAGATGTTCCGTTCGTCGAGATTTGATCACGGATCTTGTGTAGTCATGAACAATTTTAAGATTCTTAGTTTCCTCTTGATAGTCCTCGGTGAATCGATAATACAGATGAGATTGTTTTAGAGTACTAGTTCCTCTATTAAGCAGAAGGGTTGTTAATTTCTTTGTAGCAAGGACATACTCAGATTCTGTATTAATTTGAGCATTAACTGATGTCCCCATTGCAGTCTCTAAAATGTCTCTTAGAAAATATTCAAACTTTGAGATCTTAAACATTACCACAAATTGTATCCAATGCACATAGTGTCACATAAGGATGAATATTCGTCGTTTGTTTGCCAACTTCCTTTAGGAGTTTCTCCACCAAAATTTTAGAATTCTTATCAAAAACATCTATAAATTTCTCCAGTATCTTAAAATGGTAAGCTGGAGTAAGAAGCTTCCTACGACCACGCCATTTTTCCGCTGCACTGGTGAGTAAACCAGTGCCAACCCATCGATGGCTAAATGAGTATAATCTAGATTTATTGATAATACTCGTATGACTTAGTAAATTTTCCAAGATAACCGGATCTATTATGTTGATTCCGAAGTAAAGACCAATACACCCGCGAATTATTTTTGCATTTCCCATTGTCATAGTATATTTATGTAGATCCCAATAAGCATCTATTATAAAAAGACTTCATATAAACAAATAACTAAATAACTTTTTTTTTCATTTACTCAGTATCGACTACTATGGTTATTAGTTCTATGCAATTCTTTTTCTATATAATTAGTCATATTATAGACTAATACTATTGATTAGAAGAAATGTGCATTTTGATATACATCGCAATGATTATTAATACTTACTTTCAGGATTAGTCATTAAATAAAAATGACCAATAAATGGAAGAACAAGTTTGGGTGTGGGAATAGACCATACCCCATTAAAATGGCGGTAATATTCAATACACCATCCAATTAGAGCTAAAATCACTACAGTGGCAAGTAAAATTATAAAAATCATTTTGTAATCTATGAAAAAATATTTGAATCGTTTCTATTTGTGGCCGATCAACCTCGCCAACTATTCAATATGGTAACTTGCTTAACGTTTTATACGGAAGGGTCTTTACAGAGTAACATCTGTGCTTTTCTTATCTAATTTTTGCAATAGTCAATAGTATTAATAATAATCAAATGACTTGTGTCCTTAATAAATTATAATTGGATATGCGATTGTGACGGCAATGAACAAAACATGATAAATACTTGAGAATGAAAACAAAACATTTTATTTATGCTAAGTATTATTTAAATGCCGTACGGAAATAATCTGAATATATATGAACTTTAAAAGATCAAAACTTTACATTTGTCAGTATTTTAATAACAAATTATTATATTAAATAAAGTATTGGCATGGAAAAGCATATATGCCGATACTTCTGGTATTCTATATCTTTTAATATATGTTTCTAGTGCGAAGGGAGGATAAGGGGGAACATACTTAGAAAAAAATTTGGCTGAAGGTCCGGCATGAGACCTGTACTAAACGATACTGTTTTATTGGACGCAGGCATAGACACTTTTTTTTGCAAGTTTGATTCTCCTCGTTATACATTAATCATCTCTTTCAACGATGCTCTGTATACAATCCGATAGTTCTCAATTACCTGGAAATGCAGCATAGTGCTTCTCAAGAGTTGGTATCTAATTAATTTTACGACTTTTCTGTAATAATTTTAACTTTAATCCCACAAATAGACTTTAAGACTAAACTTGGTGCCAATTATAATTCAAAAGTGTTGGTTGATAGACTTCAAATGTTTGTACTAACAAATTTGTTACCTCTCGGTAAATTCCAAGTAAATTCTAACTTACCACTTTATTGCGATAACGGTTTGGTTTACGAATATGTTATAAATCAGTTGTGATATGATTCCGATTAAATAAATAAATGCAGCCTGAAAAACTTTAGCCACGGATCTTTTTCAAAAAGTTGACTGTTGAAGAGTGCTTCACAGTAAGTTCACAATTTCTCTCACATTTCTTCTTGCAATTGGGAAAGTCAGAATAGATGCCAGGATAAATACTAAATTTCATGATGGTTACGGTAAATCACCGATTGGAAGTGGAGGTAGAGTCGAGAGAACTACTGTTAGAATCTCAGCGGGGCTTTACCCTTCCCCTCAGTAACGAGGGAACAAATAGCCACATTAGCGTGAAAGCATGTATGCAGTAATTTTAGAACTAAACGCTAAATATGCTCCGGTGCCACCAGGAAAACTACTAGAATGTCAGACAAAATAAGGTGTATGCGAGAAAATACTATAGAAGGTGCAGAGGGTATATGAGGAAATATAGGTAAGGGCGAAAATATGTCAAAGATTGCTTGAGAAATTCAAGTGTGAAAGAGGCGTAAGACAAGGATGCCCTATAAGCCCACTCCTGTTCAATATGTATTTGAGTGATATGGAAGAAGTGTTACGGAAAGATGTGGTACGCGGTTAATGTTATACAATGTTGGCAAGGGATAGAGTAAGTAAGATAAGGAGAATGGAAAGAAATCTGGATAAAATGAGTTTGAATGTGAATGTGCGAAAAACGAAATGGATGGTATTTAAGAATACCTGTGGAAGGAGAAGCGTGGAGAGATTGGAACGAAAGGGTTAAGAGGTTGACAGGGTGTATGTGTTCAAATGCCTGGGGTTTCTTTTAAATCGAATGGTACTAGGGAGGATCAAATAAAACGGATCCAAATAAAGGCTAGGATGACGTGGGCGGAAATGAAACGTTAGGATAAAATTTGAGGGAATAATTGGGATGTGGTGTTGAAAAGGTGTAGAGATTATGTGAATGGGGGGTCCCTGAGAAAGGGTTTATTTGGTTTATTAAGGACCTCTTGAGGCTAGAATGAACAATACCTAGGTATATCGTTCTGCAAGGGACCGGAAGAATGACTATGAAATGGGAATCGGTAAGTAAAGTGGCTAGGAGAGACAGAGTAGAATAAATAATGATTGGTGAAGATTGGTGAAAGAAGTGGTGTTGGTATGTTAATGGGGCGAGTGAATGGAGAGTGAGTAGAAGAAAGGCTTATGAGACCCTTAGTTTATCAGAAAAGGTAGTCAGCGAAACGCTAAGGAGAGAGGGATTGCTGGAAGAGGTAGTACGGGTAGCCGGGAAGTTGAGGTACAGAAGGGACAAGAAAGCATGCCAAACAGCACGTACAATCCAACCCATCATTCAGGTAGGTACAGACAATCAACCACAGACCAACATATATAGATAGGAAGTCAATGAGTGTGAGAAATAAGCGTGTTATGACAAAGTCGAGATGTGGATCAGACGAGCAAGGAAGGAAAGTATGGATGGGGGATAAATATATGAGGTGTGCACTATGTCGGGATGGGGTGGTACGTGGGAACATATTGTGAGGGAATGAATGGGTGTAAAGGATCGGTGGATAAATGGGTATGATTCTGTTAGCATGAATTTGAGAGCGTGATAATTTAAATTTGTTCGTTATTTATTTTAGTTTTGTTGCTGTTATTCATAAACATTTTAAAATTAATATTGAGGAGTGTACTGCCATAATAAAGGTTGCTTGATTTTGTATGAACTTTGCTACAGATTCAAGCGTTTAAATTTTGGTTCGCCGCTCTATTCATTCGAGTTTATATAATTTATCGTTGACTGCACAGCAAGCTGCCAGTGTGGTGCAGTTGGTAGCATCTCAGCTGCTAAGCGGAGACGCTGAATGCATATTTTCAAACTCCTTTTAAAAGATAATGGAAAGATAGTGCGTCGCATCGGTTTAACAGGCATTGTTTTTTGGCCTATTCTACAAATTTCATTCTAACCGGAGCTGCCACGAGGTGACACCCCCCCCCTGGTCCTACAGTAACCAAAATTTGGGCAGGCTGGACCTTGGGGCGCAAAAATAAATATGTACAGAATGAATAAAATATGACCCATAAAGGAAGTACATATTGGCATGGATAGCATCCATCAATTATGCATTTAATTGACCTCTCTTTATCAACTTCAGATAATGCACTAATATTTATGTATATCT
Organism: Mimaenictus wilsoni; assembly: GCA_027575185.1. NCBI lineage: Eukaryota > Metazoa > Arthropoda > Insecta > Coleoptera > Staphylinidae > Mimaenictus > Mimaenictus wilsoni. Next base: position 5,427 of record JAODAC010040475.1, on the reverse strand, counting down.
TCATGTATAATACAGATATAGAGGAAATTTAAAATGCCTAAAAATTATAATCATTTGTTATTTCTTACTAATTGCAATATTAATATTTTGTATCACATTGTAATAATGAAATACATTATGTATGGGCGGAAGCAATGAATGATTAGAGCAATCACTCTCAACTTTTAGATTGGGTCACACTTTTCCCCCTTGGAACAAAGTTGAGACAAAAATTGTGTCGATCCACTTTTAGGAATTGGAAAAAATAAGGAAGTATATATTGACATGGCATGGACACCAATAAGAATTCATTTAATTGACCCCTCCTTATCAGCTTGAGATAGTGCGATCCTATTTCGCGCATGTAAATATACTATTTATATGCGCAATACTTTGACAAAGGTTATGTAAAACACATATAATAATTACGAATTACACTAAGGAAAATATTTCTTTAAAATACAGTTATAAAAATTGTACAACGTACGTTTCGCTTTGCAACATCGTCAGGTACTAAGGAAAAACATAAATTTACAGACAATTTATACAAATTTTCGTGAATGGTGTTGGCGTTAATATGTTTAGATGGTCATTTATTAGGTGGACATTTTTGTGTAAGGCGCGCTTAACGTAAATATTTTCTAGCATGTTAAGTTTATGCCTGGGTGTAAAAATTTGAGATTTGAGATGGAGCAGTGATGACCGCTGCTGACCACATGTTTGGCCATAGCCGATTGTTCGGGCGAACCCGCTCTATTTCTTTAATATGCTCCAAGTCCCTGGTGGGGATATTGCGCCCTGTTTGAACGATATAGGTAGCGTCACAATCGTTACACTTGAGTTCGTACACCTCCGAGTTAAGTAAATAATCGGTGGGTGATTTAATTTTATTATTTATAATGACGCGCAGTGATCTAATATTGTAAAACGCTGGCTTAAATCCCAATGGGTCCCAGTTACCGATTGTGTACGATATTTTGCCAATAAAAGCGATTCGTAGAAATTTTGGTGGGTCACTGGTATCAGAACAATGGTATCAGGTCGAAACGTACGTTGTACAATTTTTGTAATAAACCCGTAAAACATACATTTGCCATATTTCATTCACCAACATTTAATATCATGTTTTAATAAACTCCGACGCACAGTGATCGATTTCCATAAAATTTTCGGCAAACTTATTTCTAATTTAGTTATATTCTTGAAAATTGCAGGATTTATTTAATTAGGCATATCTCATTGGCACCCAAAATTTCAATTCATTCATGCACCAGGAAGTATCCTCATTGGTCCTTGATTTTTTTGTTTTTCCTTCTTTGCCGTCTTTCTGTGGTCTGTGAGAGTTATAACTTGGTACATATTTCTGCCTTACCCTACTGCATTGTTTGTTGCACTTGTTCCTTCAAAATACGTACGCAGACTTTGTTAATCTTTGATTTTAACATTTTCTTACTTTGGCTCGCTGAAGTTTATGTTTTTTGAAAATTTTCTCAACAATACATTTATTTGTATTCCTGTTCACCCATTTATAACGGTGTTATTTTTTTTGTGTTCTCTCTTGTTGTTACCAAAGATGTTTAGTATTTTATTTGGCTTTCTTCGCTTTGATTTATTCGAGTGACGGAACACGGTGTTCATTATTATTTTCATTCTATGTGTTTATGCAACTTGTCTATTATATACATGTAAGAGGAAAATTACGGGAACCTCTTCTGAGTCCCTTTTCTATTGCTATTTCTAGTGTACTGTATTACATACACGTCAACTGCAAAGATGTGTTTTTGGTAGGTGTGAGCACTATTTTTCGCATTTTGATCTTGCGATTCAATTCCGTATCGATTATATTATGTTCACGTCAGAGTTTAATCACTGGAGCCTCTTCTATAGCTCTTTTACTGTTTACTCGACATTTTGTGAAATATTTAGCAGTTTCGTATGCGGTTTGGCTCGTTGTATTTTACGCTTTCCCAAAACTTTCTCATCAATTCCATTACTTATATTGTTACTCAGCCATTTCTAACGGTACTATTATTTTTTGATATTTTCTCAATCTCAATCAATGATTTTTTTGTTTTTTAATTGGTTTTCTTGAACTGAATTTTTTCGAATGACGGAACACAGTATTCATTATTGTACGTATGCTATATGATTTAGCAACTCTTTTAATATATTTATCTAAGAAGAAAATTACGGGAGCCTTTTCTGAGTCCCTTTACAGTTATGTTTCTAGGGTGCTGCATTACTTGTACGTCAACTGTAAAGATGTGTTTTTGGTTTGTGCGAAATTTTTTTTGCAATTTCATCATACCATTCGATTCTATATCGCTTATATTATATACATGCCAGTGTTAAATCACTGGAGCCGCTTCTGTGGGTCATTTTCTGTTTATTTGACATTTTGTGTAAAATGAGGCAAATTTAAAAGGTGCTTTTTGGTTGGTTTGAACACAGGTTTATTGTTTTTGTTGATAACATAATATCCTTCAACTCTTCAATTATTTGTAAGATTGCCGAAAATTACTGGAGGCATTTCCCAGTATCATTTCCAATACATTTCATTTCGTCGACTTTGAAGAATTTTTTTTATGGTGTGAACATAGTTTTTTAAACTTCAAACCAACCAAAATCTACCTTCGAAATTGCCTCATATTTTACAAAATATCAAGTAAATTCAAAAAGACTCACAAGAAGAGGCGCAGTGATTTTTCCTCAGGTATGTATATTATTTAAGCGACATAGAATCGAATGGTGATCAAAATGCAACAAAGTGTATTCTTTCTAACCAAAACATGTCTTTAATGTTAACATATATGTAATGCAGCGCACTAGAAATAGCAATTGAAAAGGGACTCAGAAGAGGCTCCCGTAATTTTCCTCTTACATGCACATAATAGAAGAGTTGCACAAACATATAGGATGGAAACAACAATGACAACCGCGTTCCGTCACTCAAAAAAATCCATTTGAAGAAAGCCAAATAAAAAACTAAAAATCATTGGTAACAACAAGAGAAAACACAAAAAAATAATGCTAGAGATGTGTGAACAGGAATACAAATAAATGTATTGTTGAGAAAATTTTCAAAAAACATAAACTTCAGCGAGCCAAAGTAAGAAAATGTTAAAATCAAAGATTAACAAGGATTGCGTACGTATTTTGAAGGGACAAGTGCAACAAACCATGCAGTAGGGTAAGGCAGAAATATGTACCAAGTTACAACTCTCACAGACCACAGAAAGACGACAAAGAAGCCAAAATAAAAAAATCAAGGACTAATGAGGACACTTCCAGGTGCATGAATGATTTGAAATTTTCTGTATCAATGATATATGGCTAATTAAATAAACCCTGAAAATTTGAAGAATATAACTATATTAGAAATAGGTTTGCCGAAAATTGTATGGAAATCGATCACTGTGCGACGGCCGAATCATTCGATTATATTATAATTATTCTATTATGAAAATAGTTAAAATTAATAGTTAATCGATTTTGAAAATTCCAACTATAGAACCCTACTTTATTACACCTTCCTATCAAGTCCTTTCGGCAATTTGCACATGAATACCATTGGTCGAAGATAAAACTATGCCTGACCATAATTGCAACATGAAATTTATCGCTTGTTGAAATACAAATTTTTGTCTTAACATCTTTATAATTGTTTTTATTTTCATCATTGAAAAATTTCTGTCCAATACAATTTCCCATTTCGGCAGTAAAGAGCAAATAAGAGTATGGATCTCCTTTTTTTCAGGAGTAAATCTCTCGGAATCTAAGACCTCAGGATTCAGACAGATCGCCGGATTTCTATGTAGACTCTAAATTGGAAGTATAATTTCAATACCTTTTCTAAGTGGTAATTTTGGTATAAGAAATCTTCCCTGACAATACGAGCAACCACGAGCAAGATTGTAGATCTTCGTAGGTTGGTTCATGATCGGGATCATTCCCAAAAATACATCGTTGTTCTTCAAAGAGTCTATCTTGAATTCCAGGAAATTGTGCAATATTGTAAATACAGAAACTTATCGTTGTGCTTGAAGTATCATGGCCCTAAGAGTTCAATGACTTATTTTCGGATTTACTTAATCAAACTATCAACTTCTTCTCTAATATCTTCATCTATTAAACAGGAACCATTAAAAGTGGCTTGTAAGAGAATACCTAAAAACAGTATATTTCTTTTATAAGCAACTTCCTCTTTTTCTAAATCATCTGGCTTCTTCAGGAAGAAAAATTCTTCCTGTACCAATTCATTTCTGCGCACCCTGATAACAGACCTTTTGTAACCATGAATAATCGAAAGATATTCTTTTCTTCGTAATAATCTCTTGTGAATCTATACAAAATATCGGATTGTTTAAAAATGTTGATTTCACGTCGAACAAGTATAATAGACACGATTTTGTTTGTTTTAACATATTCCGAGTCAGCATTGTTATGAGCGTTTACTGATGTGTCCATGGCAGTTTCTAAAACATATATTTACGAAAAACTTAAATATATAGATATTCCTTTAGCAGAATTTAAAATCAAGTCAGACTTTTATTGTAACTCGGATTTTAAATCTGTTAAAACATAAAACAGGCGCAGCGCTGTGCGTTTTTGTCTCTACGCAAGGTGCAATGATTTTGTTTAGACGTTATGACCAACATAAAAAATTGTGGGTCCCAGCTGCACCATCCTTCTGTGTATATTTACTTGAACAACATATTGATTCAATTAAATATGCACTGTGCGTTTTGCCCTTTTAAGCACGGCGCCAAAAGGTGCAGAACGGTGCAGAAAGAGAGTAATACGCACGATGTCGTGCGTAAAGAGGGGCTTACATGATCATTGTAATAACTGAATAAATGACAATGTTCGAGCTGTGCTAAATGATCAACTAGATTTACTAACTCAGAATATCGTTAAATAAAAATTGCATATATGCAGCGCCTTGCAATTCTATAACTAGTTCGGATTAATCAAGAAATTTATTTCAAAATAATAAACTAAAAACTATGGAACTCAAACAATAAGCAAGACAGAATACTTCAACGATTGTTGTTGCCTAATGAATTGATAGAAAAAATTGGAGATCATGCGAAGAACAAAAGCTCGATGCTCAAAAACGGCACGACATATATCGATGAATAGTTTCAAATTTAATCTAACAATGTTGTTCAAAACTGCGTCAGTTGATGGTTACCTATACAATTACAGTAGCATTTTCCACTGAAATAATTAGAAAGCATTTGATAAAAAAGTCTAATGATTAGTTGTAAAACTACAAAATTGACTTTGACCATGAAATCAAATTTATATTAAAATAGTTTTTATGTATATTTAATTGCTGGTGCATATAACTATTTTAATACATTTTTAATACTATTTTATTTAATGTATTCGGTCCGCAGACCTGGCCATCGACCTTCACTGGTCCTTCAGCCTGGATACATACAT
>JAODAC010040464.1:0-12006 GCA_027575185.1 Mimaenictus wilsoni | reverse complement strand
ATTCACTTTACTATACATCCCCACCGAGAATCGAACCCGGGACCTCGTGGGCAGTAGTCATCAACCATACCACTGCGTCACTTGGCTGGACTGAAAAATATAGTTATTTAGAGTTAGCGAGGTGGATGAAAAGGACCTGGTAAATATTCTTGTTGTAGATAGGATACCGTATACTATTTTTTAATTATATTTTTTACCTGGTGTATATTTGTCCCAAACGTATAATAACATCGTTTTATTTAAAATACACTGGAAAGTTATAGTATTATATTAATGTATCACTTTTAATGGGGTAAAGTTCATACAAAATGTATTGTTTTTCTATATATGCATATAGTTTTTAACTCAAACAAATTTCGATTAGCAACATTTACTATACTTCAAAATGACATATTATATAGTATTCGAATGGAAGTCTGAAGATACAACCTCAGATTATACATAATACCACCACAATTATGAGTAAATTAAAAATCGTGTTAACCGGAAAGGTACATTTACCGATTCGCCACACGCCATATCCGATCCGGTCACGCAAACCTTGAATCCAACTAGGAGCACTTGTAAGCCAGTAATAATTAATTCCACCGTGTGCGGTGGCTGATATGGAGAATACCCAGCCACGACGTTTAAAGGCTTGAATGACGTCGCTGGAATTGACGTTGTCGTTCATCGGTTTTCTTAATATTCCGCGCGTTGTTACAATGCCGGTGAGGTCTTAGGCAAATGAAGACAAATGAGGGACATTATTACCTTAGTTTGGAACAGGCATCTGTCAACAGAGGCGAGGCGCCTGCAGCACGTGCTGACTCGTGATGACGACTCTCTTCCCCGGCGCCTTCACCAATGCACACGGTTTTAGCATCACTCCCGACCGACGAACTGACTCACACTCACAAAACCGGACGATGGTGCGAAAGACAGACAACGGCGGTCTTGCTGACTCAGATATTCTAAATTAACAATGAACGCAGGCACGCAGCCGGTGTGCGGGAGCCGGGGGTATTTGTGTCATCTTAATCCTTCATCCAGTTAAGTCACACCACGGGAGGGAGGCGGTAGGGTATTTCGCTGTCGGACCCTTTTCTCAAATTGCTGAAATTATTAATTCTAGTTTAAAAAAATAATTTCCCTTTGCACATTTCCTTTGTAAAAGTAAATTGAATATGACGTTCCAGGATGAAATCCTTTTTCCTCCAATAATTGTGTCGATTTTAGGGTATAAACAAATCATGTACCATTCGATTCAGAATGAGCTTTGCCACAGTTTCTTGTAAACGCTTTTTGGATATCATATTTAGAAAACATGTTATCTATCAATGAAGTATACTCTAATAACGTCAAAATTGCCGATCTCAAAAATGACTTGTTCTTAAACATTCCATTTTTATTCACATTTCTCTTACTTCTAGAAGTATAAATCATGTACCAATCGATTCAGCATGAAAATTTCTTTAAATTTTTAGGACAGTTTTTCATTTAATTACTTAGAATCGATGTTAGAAGTCATAGAAGCTGAGTATAATATCGGCGACATTTTCGAAGTCTGAAACAATGATTTGAAATGAATTCTTCTAAAGAACACACTTTTATTTACATTTGACACATTTCTAGGAATACAAATATATTAATCGATTCAGAATTAAATTTGTCACTAACTAGTAAAACAGCCATTGCGCTTAATTCTCTATAGTAAATTTTATAGATTGTTGAAGTGTGGATGCGGCTCCTCAAATTCTGTTCATGTCCAGAGGGTTTTGGAAGCACAAAATCACATATATTTTAGTGTCTACCGACACAACAATATTGAAACACATTTTATTGTTAAAGTCCAATCAATAATGTCAATCTGTCACTAAGTGTGGCAATATCAGAATTAATAAATAAACCACTATAGAAAATTTTGAAAAGTGGCTGATTCTCCATGTAAATTACGTCAAATATATTTAGGAATTTCGAGTATTTGTATATTTCTATATATTTTTATATTCACACTTTTGATAGGAAAAGAGTTTATTAATACAATGAAGTTAATCCTAAATTGATATCACAATTATGTCCGATGATAACCTTCTACCGAAAATTTTGTCCAGTACATTTGGGAATTTCGAATACTTGTATATTCCGTTACATTCTTATATTTACATTTCTTTTAAAACAAGAGCTGCATGATGTAATATCATTTATCCCAGGTATATAGATAGATTTGACAGAAGTTATACACCAAATAATTCGTGGCATATTTACCTCACGCTGCAAGAATTGCACAAAAGCATATTAAGACTAGCGGTGGATTCATACGTGTTCTTCACACTAACTTGAAAACTAAAAATAAATGATAAATATAAACATAAAATAAATTTAAAAACTAATATCGACATATTAGCAGATAAAGAAAACGCATACTTCAGAAGACATAGGAATGCATTGAAAAGTGTCTTAAAATGATTTTGATGCAAGCTGATACTATTTCACAGCCACAAATTGAGGAAATATTTGTTATTTTCCAGTGAAATATTACTTCTGCTGGATTTTATTGATCACATTACATGGGCTATAAAAGTATTTGATGTAAAGGCACATTTTGATTTAATTTATGGATCATTTCCTTTGACACGTTTCATTAATTTTATACGTAATTACGACGTGAATGATTCATACCTTATTTCATAGTTATTTTAATCGTTTTGCGGACAATACCTTTAAAATTCGTTTAAACCTGTTAACTACAATTCAAGGATATCGGAATTTCTAAGAAAACTAAACCGAAATTTCCCCGAAATCTACCAAGCGCGTTCAGGGTGTGCCAAGATGATGATCACGATTATTTTTATAGATCATTGGGATTTGGCTGATAGGTGATAGTTTGACCTTTTTTGCGCTCTGCTTTGATTTTTATCGTGTCCAGAATGAATCGGATTATGGCAGCCGATTGAATCCAATTAGGTTCTCGCAAATTTTATGTTATTTTTATTTCCTCTATTTTACTGCAAACGTGCCGCAAGCACAATTGTTCAGGCTTATCTCACTTGAAAAAAGAAATATAGAGGTAAATAGTTTATCTTTAGAGAATTTATTGATAATACCTACTGATATGTTGTATAATTTCCCAACATTTAAATATATTTAAATAAAATTTCTGGAACGTACGTTTAAACAATAATTTAATTAATTGAATTTGGACATGAATAGGGAAACACTAATAAAAAACATGTAACTCTGATTATTACCACTTGCAGAAATTGAGTTATTGCTAATTAAATTTTCCTTTGTCTGAAATAATTTCATGCATTCATAGAACTTACCTCTACGAACTAAATAAACACACATTACCATAAGTTCTGATTAATTTTGATAATAATAAACAATAAAAGATTTTATATAAAGTGAATAATATATAAAGCGAATGTTAGTTTGTGTAAGGTTCCTGAAAACCCAAACTATTCAAAAACTCGGTTTTCGATAATCGAACATTGAAAAACGCTATTTTATGTGAGTTTTTGAGGTATTAAGGTAATTGTTTGATAGTCCATCTAATATGAATCAAATGTTGAAAATGTGTAGCGAATATTGAAAAATACTGAATGGGGTTAAAAGATTTCGCTTTTGAAAAAAAAACGAAGTTTTTCGCTGCATACTTCCAAATTTATATTCCTAACGAACCGTGGTTTCTATGTTGATTTTCCAGTTGTAGCAATAGATCTGAATCAGAAACCCTCGTTTATATGTTGGCGAAATATAAAGTTTGAAATTTTAAGACCTAACAAAAACTATCATGACATTAGCACGAGATCTTAATCCAATCTCTTCGTCCTTAGAAGGCATTAGAAGGCATGCCCTTGAATTTTCTACTCACCTGCTCTCAGCTACACGTTCTAAATGATTAATCCATTACATTCTTCTGCGTTCCGACCAGTCAACTGTGTTTTCAATCTTGATGTTCCCTCGGATATTTGCATAGATGGACACGGTCTCTTTATGGTCTTTCTTGAATTGTTCTGTGCACTTTCCCTTCGGTTGTTATGCTTAGTCGCTTGGTTGTCGCGATATTTGGGCCTGTTTCTGTAATAGAAGTTAAAATGGAATTTTGGATCCTAGTTTTATAGATTCTACCTTTACTACTGTACTCTATGGTTTTACCCTTGCTATGTAACTTCATCATTGAGGTGTCCATGGCTTGATAGATTTCACCTACGATACGGAAATTCAGATATTTGCTGGTTTATGCTCCCCTCTTCTTCGCGCTTTGATCAAATGCAAGGGTTTGATGCAATTGCCATGTACTCACAAGGGACGTGCACGAAGTGTACGTTCATGTATCAAACTTGTGATGCATATATTTTTAGATCAGCTAAAAGTTGAATCAAGCGACTACAAAATTATGTATTGTGTCTCGCGATTAATTTGCATTAACTATAATAATAATCACGAAATTTCATCAAGATATGACTGCATCAAAATCCCTTACATTGTCCATCACCTATATTTATAAATATGATTATGATTATAAGATAATATGATTAAATATACATGGTTTGCATCAGGTCGTACAAAGGAAAGAATTATGTACAACGTTCTCCATTCAAATCCAAGGAGGACAATTCGTGCATTTCCCTTATTAGGTTTTCCTTCGAAATTTCCATCTTTAATATTTTGGTAGTGAGATAAATCCCTATTTGCAAAAAAATACTCCGTCCATGTTTGTATTCATATGTGTAGCCTAAACCGCTATCTGATCGCGATGAATTATTTCGATAAGGTTAGGTTCATATCAACAACGGCTTTGACAAATAAAAGGTGCTCACATTGAGGTCGCAATGATAATTAAGAGAAAGACAGTAACAGTGAAAGGTCAAGTATACACCTGCAGATAGTGTATATGAATGAGAACAAGAAATATTTATTAAAACAGAAGAAAATAAAATTGAATTGTGTTATAGCCATAGTTATATCAATTTAGATTTCTAAATATATCAAATTTATTGTCAATTAGATATCAGCAAAAACATGCCTCGAAAATGTGCGATCAATCGTTCAATTGCGGAAGCAGGGTAGGAAAGGGTGAAAGGTGCTTCAGAGGAATCACATTTTTCAAAAACGCTTGAGTACATTTGTGCAGCCAAACATGCAACGGAAATTACAAATCCATGAAGTTTACCATACCTCTTAGTGTGGCAATCGGAAAATAAACGATATATAAATATATTAAAGATTTGATGATATGTAATTTGACGGATGAGATAGTAACAAATAAAATACAATCCTATTTTACATTTTAGCGTAATATCGGGTAACCTCACTTTTAATTTGTCATGTCTGTGATTTTCCTTATATATGTGATTTTCCTAAGCGCAGCAGCGCATCTAAGCGCAGCAGCGCATCCTAAGCGCGCAGCGCAGGCGCACTTCTAAACAAGTAAACGCGGCAATTTTGGTTAGCAGCGATTTTCGTCACAATATATACAATGCGTTGGTTGGGCGTTGGGTATACAAGGCAGTGGCTTTCCCTTCTTTCCTCGGTCCAGGTTGTACCACGCTTTGTGGTTTCTTCTTCCTTCAGTGTAATGTCATGCAGCTTCTCTCTTAACCGCGTTCCTTCCTTAATGTTTTGCTGGGTAATGCCCAATTCCTACACGTCTTTTTCTGCCTCTTTTACCCAGTTGTTCTGCGCTTTTTATGGTACACCATTATCTTTTTTCTTAATCGATCCGGGCGAATTTTAGTTATGCATAAAAGGATATCCTTCTACTCCTAATGGCATCCGACAACTTTTCTATATGTGTGTATAGCTCCTTGTTGTGCCTGTGACTATACTCACCACCTTCTATGACCGGTGCCAAAATTCTTCTCAATATTTTTCTTTCCAGCATGTTGAGTTTTTCGCGAAGCGTTTTCTTGTTAATGTTTAGACATTTGGCGACATACATTGTTTCAGGACGGATGACAGTATTGTAGTGCTTAAGTTTAGCTTTGCGCGACAAAAAAATTTTAGAGCAGACGTTCCTGGTCAAGTGAAAAGCCATTTCCATTTTCCTTATTCGCGTAATTATTGCTTCTTTCTCAGATGTTTTGCAATCTATAATCTCGCCTAAGTATTTGAATTTGTCAACTTTTGCCATTTACTACTTTTCGCTCTTGATTTTGTTCTGACTGGCTCGTATACTTGTTATGAATTTTGTCTTTTTAAAGAATATGTGTTTAATAAGTTTATTTGCATTTTCGCCGTTGCAATGCTATCTGCAACGATGGCGAGGTCGTCTACAAAAGCTAGTCAGCCAATAGTCAAAGTGTTATTTAATATTACTATATTTAAATATTATTTTTTCTTATATAGTATTATGCCTCGGGCTGTATGAATATATTGGGGGTTTAACGGTATGAAGGTCGACGTATGAGATAGTAACGGTGTCCCCAAAATTTATCATTTCTGTGATTTTCCTGAATTTTTAACTATGATATTATAATCATTTTGAAACTATTTCATGATTTTATACTACTTGATATCTCTAACTAAATAAACACGAAATATTCCTAATTTTAATTCGTATATTCGATACCAACAAAATATAAAGCAAATATTAGCAAGCAGGTTGTGGAACGATCAGTTTGAAGTTGCAGCATCGCATTGTAGTACGAATGGTGAATTGAACCTTTCACGATCGACCGACGGGTGAAGACTATCATCACTTAGCAGCCGCTTGATATTCTGTTTACCTTGTTGCTTTAAATATGTGCGCCCTGCGCATCCCTTGGCCGTGGGATGTAAACAGGCGAACGCGGGGGCAGACATCACATCGCTCACAAACACACGCTCTCGTACACACGTCGAATTTATTTCGGATGCTGCGAAGCTAGCTGTTCCTGGCCCGCCGGCCCCGTTCGCACACACACACACCCCTGCATGCATGCGTGCAGATATTTGCCCTGCGCTTGGCTTTGCTTCGGCAAACATTTGTCCAGCATTTCGGTTCGAACTTCCTCGACCGAAATTAACTTCGCTTCGATGCGATAGCCGTGGATATTTCGCATTCAGCAGGCATATCTATTGGAAACTTGCCCGAAAATACGCTATTTTAGAGCGAATCATTTTATTGCAATTTATTAATTTTATTGTCATTTTACAACCACCATTCGCAATAAAACTATTTATATTCTTTGATTTACAACAACATTATTTTAAGTTATGATTTTTCCTTTACTTCCTTAAAATTTTCAGATATATTCCTAATAAGTATATATTGAATGTATTTAATCAGTTTATATTTTAGAATAATAATAATAAATATATTTTTGAGGAAGTGGCGGCTTGCTTCGTTATGGAGCTGGGTACTCGTTAGAACAGCACAGTTAAGTAACGTCGGACGTAGCTACGCGTTGGATGGATGACCACTTGGTCTCCCCACTCAACAAGCGGCTGCGGCGCCGTCCGCGAACGCCTGACTTCCCGGTAAAAACACGAACGAAGGTTGGGCGATTCGCTTGCAAAGGTCACCGGAAAAAAACAATATGCACAAGAATTCAGAGCAGTACCATCAGTAGCGAGATCGGATAGGGGCGGGAGAAAGATATTAATCCCTTACACCACTACGTGGTAGAAAAAGGTTGTTGATTAAATAAAAAAATATTTTTAAGGTCACCTTTAAGGTCTTTCCGCCGTGAAAGTATATTTTGTTATTTCACAAATTAATGAAACAAATAAATTTCATAACTGGGTAAATGAAAAATTCTAACTACAAATGTGCAGAAAATTAAACGAACAGAATTTCTAATTTATATTTTAGTAATGGAGGTGAAGAGAATGTGCAGAATACGAAGGTGCGGTGAGGCTATTCATTCTGACTAATGTTTGTTGATTGTGAATGTTGTTGGACGTAGTCTTTTTCCTCAGTAGCCGATGGTCAGAGGGATTCGGGAGATCGAACATAAGGATATACATTCTGTTACTGAAAAATATTGCTTGGATGTCTATTTCAGTAATATTATTGTTAATTTCGCGGGTATATTCGGCCAGGATATCATTTTGGGTAGTAAGAGGTTCCTGAATTCTCCTTGCTTTTATTTCCGGTAGCAATTGTTCAGTAGGTTTGTTGTTGTACTTGATGATACACATTGGGTGTCCCGAAGGGGTGAGAGGTCGTTTAAGGCACTTGATGCTTCATGCTTCGTGGTCTTCTGCAATGCAGGCGGAACATTTAGGAAGTAAAAGTGATTTGAATGTATCGTGATTACCTAGGCATTTCGTGCATTTTTTTTTGAAAAACCGCAATAAATGGTGGTGTGTTCAAAGGAAAATCATTTGCTACATGATTGAGAAATAGGATTTGGAGGGTTGGATAAGACGACTCTATAACCACGTTTTTTAAAGAATATTCGGCCTTCGTTTAGAAATTTCTCAAACTTTTCTATATTAGTCGTAATTAATCTTATAAGGTTTGTGTTTTTGCCTGTTTCTCTTGATATTACTCTTTTGCAGAATCTGAAGTTTAGGCACATGTTTACAATTGTTTGTGCTATGAATTCATCCGTGATTTCTTCTTCTACACTGGTTATAATTGCTGAGTATGAAGGATACGGATTTCTTGCACTATGTGTAAATGTTGATGGAATGAGTTCAAAAATTGTTCATTTTCTTTGACGTAAATGAGTACAAATGAGTAGACAATTATGAAAACGTCTACTTTCGGAGTACTTGGTTTTTAAGGAATATATTTCATTAAGAAGAGTGCATGAGTTTTGTGTAAATAGTTTCTTCATATCATAAATTATTGCTTCCGAATTTAAAACAATTTATTGTAATTCGTAGATGTCTAAAATAATGAGTGTGGGAATACTAATTACAAGTGACCCACTTTAAATTAAAAAAAGAACATGAACCAAAAACCTAATGGGGAGGAGAAATTTGAGATTTATACTGCCAAGCTCAAGCTGGACTCCTCATTTGAGACATGGATTAGAAGCATAGAGGGCCATGATTTCAAGCAAAAAAAAAACGAATTGTACGAAATTGCCTTTAAATAATTTTCTGAAAACCTCAACTTACCTACTACTCATTGTATAACGTTTCAAATAACTTTTCGGTATTACAATTATTCCAAATATTACGGAAGGAATTCAATTACGAGCAAATAACTCAGTACGAAATATCTGCAAGCATAGAATTTTTTGCGCAAAAGCAGGATCGTTGCAATGCGGAGATTTCGAAGATAAATATTCGTATAATGACGTGACCCGCCCCGAGTATTTAAATCATTTTCCGCGCTTGAATCATGCGCGATGCGAGACGACGATGTAATAATGCGGAGCGTCTTCGTGCGGGTTAATACTTGCCCTCTTTTCAGCGCGCGCTGAACGAGGAGGCTACGAGGAGGCTCTATATCGTTGCTGCTCGGAAATTAATCTTGAGCAATATACTGTCACATTGGAAGCAGTAAGATAGAGCTACTTTACCATAATGTTTCACCTGCATCTGTTTCGTTTACTATTTCATATTTCATGTGTCATGCTCGTTTTTGTGAACTTTCAGAAACTTTGCCTAATGATAAATCATATAGTGTAGAGGATATTGCGATATGTTATAAAGGATTGCTCTTCAGTGATTGAGAGTTTAGTTTAGAAACAAGTTAGAAGTCATTTTTCCTTAAAATATGTTGTAGAAAGCTTTTTCTTGATTTGACGCTTCAAGCTCCTCATATTTCAAGTTTCCGGGGTGATATATTTTTTAGTGCAATGAATATAAAGATTTCTTTCCATTTTCAACCTTACAAAACGTAATTTTTCATTCATTCTTTCTCACGTCTTATATTTTCAAAAATTATTTTTAAAGATTCTACAATTAAGACTACAAAATGAAATTCAATTTTACATATCTATATTTTTATGATTACTTCCCATTTTTCATTCTTGGAGAATATTATATTTTGATATAGATAATGATGCAGCCAAATTCTAAAAGTCGTAAAACCAAGTTCTCTCCATGTTTTTCTGCTTTTAAATAAGAAAAAGGACGAAAATTAAATCAATATACTTTGGAAGGAAGTTTAAAGCTTCTTTTCTTTTAGAAAAATTTGCTTTGTAAAGCATTTCCTAGATCATCTACGCTTCTACCTTCTCATATTTCACGTTTTCCCGGTGTTATCTTTCCTTATTCAACAAATAAAACCCTAGTTTAATGATAATTCGTACGTCATTCTTCGCGCAAAGCGCAGAGCAAAACAATGCGCAAAGTTTAAAGTTGACAATTAATCGAAAAGTTTGCGTAATATCATTTATTTGGCTTCGGACTTTTTCTTCCACTGGCGACGTGCACCTTTTTCGCATTCTGCTCCCAACCATCCCGAGCACACCCGCACACCCGAGCCCTAGACTTCTTTGTTGCCGGTCCCGGACGCAGCACCCGGTTTTTGGTCGTCTCTCTTTTTTCGCAACTTATCAAATGACAAACTTCCAAGCGCGAGCGCCGCACGCGGGCAAACCCTAATCAAACTTTCAACTTTTGAATGAATTTGCGCCCACTGCCACTGTTTCATGAATATTACTTTGACAGCTTATTATAAGCTACATTTTGCAGGCATTTAAAATTCATGATTCCATTTGTGCGGCGCTTGAGTAAAGGTTGTTGATTTTTTTTCCCGCAGTCGGCGTAGTTTTCAATAATAATTGATGTTAAGCATGAAAGGGCCTGGTCTCGGCCATCGGCTTGGACCGGGGATAAAATTATGCATCAGTATATCATCCGCTAAAAGTGCGCCGTCGTTGCTCGCGAAATTAAAGCGAAAATAATCTCGGTTGGAAATATTATATGCAGGAAGTACTTCTGCACTATTGGCTCTATTATATGCGCGCTTCACTGGATGAAATCGTGCAAAAGAATTTCCTGCCAACAGCAACAAAAAAAGAACGCATAAAAGCGAATGGAATATGAGTAAGAAAATGGAGGAAACGCACGCATAATATTAGTGAAAAGCGGGCTATTCATAGGCCAGAACACTATTTAGATGGAAATTTTTCGAATTTATTTCTATTTGCCTAAAAAAGGAAGATGGAAAATCTTCGTTCGTTGCTGCGTTGGAATATTTAAAACATTAATCGAAAATAATTCGGCTTATAAATTTGCTAGTGATGAAAACAAAATAAATTTTAATTAATTAATTTTTTAATTTGCAAATATTGATGATGGTACCTTGTTATTAGGTGTACACAACTTGTTGTAGTCTCAAACATACATAAAATACTACTTCGGTTATCAAACTTTATTGCTAGAAGAAATAATGAAGCCGAAGCTTAAAAGGCAAAGCTACCCTCCAGATCAGTGGTTGCCATGCTTAACCAATTCGTGCGAAAAAGGAAATTCTTAAATAATTGCGGTAAATGAATATATGGTATAATTTCATTGGATGTTTCGCGTCATCAGGTAAACGTCCGAAGTTTCCTATGGTTTCTGCCACAGGGACCCAGGACGGTTTAAAAGTTTACTATACAATGCAATTGTTCGTAACTGAATGGCACAGCGTAATTTAAGTAGTGGATCTTAGCACCACCTGAATGTGCTACTTGCTGTTAATTTACACGCGAGTATTGTCCGGTATTTAATCGTATATTTTAGAAAAAGTTTGTTCCCACTTCTTCTTCTTGTATAAATATTAATAATAGGAGGCTAAAAAATTTCGTGCCTTAGTAAATTGTATTAGTTGCTTGTTTCATTAGTTTACATTAGCAACTATGTCTATTGGAGAATGCTTTTTGTAAGGTTCTTGATAAATGCCAAAAATAAAATGTTATCTACTACTACTACTAGTTGCTTGTTGAACTCAGCTGCTACCGATTTTGATGTATGCTTTCTGCAATACTCCTGCAATGATATGAGGCCATGATGACTAAAACAAAAGTACCTGCGGTAATGCGCTTCATTAGTCTATCAAAACTGTAAGATGTAGACATGTCAGACGATGATGAAATATCGATATTTACAATTTTACGATATATCAATATCGAAATATCGTCCTGAAAA
>JAODAC010040453.1:0-12011 GCA_027575185.1 Mimaenictus wilsoni | reverse complement strand
CCACCCCCTTACCCCCTACCCCTACCCCATATTCTTACTTATTCATAGAGATTAGTAAGAGATCATGAGATTGTGTCAACACCCTATATAACTTCATGAGTCATGCTAAAAGTTGGTCTAGTCATCCATGAATTAAAAAAAACAAAAGTTGTTTATTTCTGTTTTCTTTGGAGTAGGCCATGGTTTTCCCATGATTAGATTAGCAAAACTTTCGAGACCACAGTCGTTCGAAATTCGCTGTTGAGTTGATACCAGTTTTTTCTTTTTTTTTTGTTGCGTATTCCTTAAAATTTTTTGTAGAAGCTTTTAACCATGAGTGGCAATAGTGGTGACAATCAGGCAAACACCAACGGCGCGAAGAATGGCAATGGTAGTACCAATCCGGATGGTGCAGCGAGTAACGCCAAGCAGAAGCCGCAGACGATTGTCCTGGGCAAGAATGCCGAGTGTATATCGAAGGATGGTATGGTGTGCTGTCCGTGTTCGGAGGGGATCAAGTACTCGTACTTTGCACCCACCCAGTGCTATGTCCCCATGGAGTACTACGTTCCGGTGCAGTGTTGTGTGCCCGTTGAGTGTGAGATTCGCTACGGGACTCCATTCGTGCCCGGCAAAGATGGTCCCGTCTCCAATTGACGTCGCGTGAAATGCAGATCTGTGTCGTTACATGACTACACCCAGGAGTGTGTTTAATTTGTAATCATCTAGACGTACGAATATGATGTGTGAATAAAGAGATCGTGGTAAAAGTGAAATCAAAAGGGGTTATTTTAAAATGTATACAATTTGTTTTCATTGGTATCTATGGTTTTGATAAAATGGTTCTGAGACTGTAAACCAAAAATAGGATTTGTCCTAATTTTTTCTTGTAGTTATGGGTTCTTGTGAATTTTCTAGGGTTGATCTTTGATGGATTAAGATCGAACAACTCAAGGATTCAAGGACTAAACGGGTCAAGGGCCCAAGGGATCAAGGACCCAAGGAACCAAAGAACCAAGGACCAAAGGAGTCAAGGGTCAAGGTCCAAAGGACCTCAGGAACAAAGGAGCCAAGGACCAAAGGAACCAAGGATTAAGGTCGAAGGATCTTAGGACCAAAGGACTGAAAGACTCAAGGCCCAAGGGCCAAAGGACTCAAGGACCAAAGATCAAAGGATCAAGGTCCGAAGAACCCAAAGACCAAAGGAGTCAAAGACCACAGAACCCAAGGATTAATGTCAATGATTAATATCCCAAGGACCAAAGGAACCAAGGACCAAGGACCAAAGGGGTCAAGGGTCAAGGTCAAAAGGACCTCAGGAACAGAGGAGCCAAGGACCAAAGGAACCAAGGATCAAGGTCGAAGAATCTTAGGACCAAAAGACTGAAAGATTCAAGGTCCAAGCACCAAAGGACTCAAGGACCAAAGATCAAAGGATCAAGGTCCGATGAACCCAAGGACCAAAGGAGTCAAAGACCACAGAACCCAAGGATTAATGTTAATGATTAATATCCCAAGGACCAAAGGAGCCAAGGACCAAGGACCCAAAGACCAGAGGTCAAAGAGGACTCAGGGACCCAAAGACCAAAGGAGCCAAGGTTCAAAGGTCAAGGACCAAAGGACCCCAGGAACAAAGGAGCCAAGGATAAAGGTCGAAGGATCTAAGGACCTAAGGACACAAGGACCCAAGGTTCAAGGATCAAGGGACTTAACGACCAAAGATCAATGGATCAAAGAAGCCAAGGATCAAGGTCTGAAGAACCCAAGGACCAAAGGAACCAAGGATCAATGTCTAAAGGACCCAAAGACCAAAGGAGCCCAAAGACCCAAGGAACAAAGGAGCCAAAGACCAAATGAGCTAATGATCAAGATCCAATGAACCCACAGTCCAAAGAAGTCAAGGATCAATGTCCAGAGGACGCAAGGATCAAAGAAGCCGATGACTAAGGTCCAAAGGTCCCGAGAACCAAATGACTCAAAGACGGTTCTTGGGTCTTTGAGTCATTTGGATCTCGTCTCAAACGTCTCAAAGACCCAAGGACGAAAGAATCCAATTCTAGGCCTCGTGCCTGTTCTTACCGAATTATCTCTCCAGCGTTTAGATGTGCTAGTGGCCCAGTGTTCTGTGTTTATTCGGGATACTGCTCTTTGCCCAGTGTACGATGCGATCGGTGTTCATTCGGCCAACGTGCGAATTTCATTGTCTTCGCTTTTCTCCTATCCATGTCACTACATCTTGGCGAGGGTTTCTCTTATATCGCAGCTCCGTTTTTTGTCTCTTAATGTAAGTCCACTGATCGCTCTTACAATTAATGTCTTCATTATTCCTCCAGATCAACGAAGGAACAAAGGAGCTAAGGACCAACGGAGCCAATGTTTAAGGTCCAAAGAACCGAAGGACCGAAGGTCTCAAAGACCCAAGGACCAAGGGCCAAAGGAGCAAAGGATCAAGGTCCGAAGGACCAAAGGACTCCAAGACCCATGGGCCAAGAACGAAAGGAGCCAGGGACCAAGGTCCATAGAAGCAATGATCGTGGGATCAAAAAGGTAAACTGGCTAATGACCAAGGTCTATATAGATGGTCTCGGACAGAACCAATCAACAAATAAATATACATATCTAATATCCTTAAAGAGATTTATTCCTGAATATTGTCCCCTTCGATTTCACCCTCATCCTCTACTTCAACAGACTCCTTTTTCAAATCTTTCTTCTTCTTTTTCTTGGCTTTTTGCCCCTTTTTACACTCGTTTTTGTCCTTTCTATTGACGTAGAGCATAGGCATGCAGCATTCCCGACGTTGGCAAACTGGATTACAGCAAATATTCCTACACCATGGCATGGAAAACCTCGGTATATTAGGAAAATCTGTAATTTTCTCAATTGCCGGAGCGCAAAATCTGATGGGCGCTCTGGGAACACCTGGTGACCCCGGTGGAGGAGGCAAACAATCAGCAGGGCGGCAACATGGAGCCATTTTCAACAAGTGTTTGGGATGAAACGAGATGAGATGAAAATGATCAGAATGAGGTGAGAAATGATAACGTTTAATTTAGAACTGACAGTGACAGTGATTGATTCAACAATAAAAGAAAATGACACGTTTTTTCTATTGAAGCCAGGCAAACTTTTGCAGGTAGATACCATCTCTGCCAACCAGGATTCGGGAGACATCTTTCGACCGAACCGGAGTTGTTTGTGGTAATCCCGCTGGAGGAAGAGTACAATCGTCGGGGTTACCATTTGTTGCCATTTTCAAGAAATATCAGCATTGGAATGAGATGATATGAAAATGAACCTAACCTTTGTCCCCCAAATTCGTCCGGACCCAAGTAATCCATGGTGACCTCGCTGGATGAGGCAAACAATCATCGGGGTCACCATCTGGTAGTGTCACAGAAGACCTCGGACCATTCGGAAAAATCTGTAATTTTCACAAGTGTAGAAACACAAGACTTGATAAAGGCACTGGTGATACCTGGTGACCCCGCTGAAGGATACAAACAATCGTCGGGGTCACCACTTCGTACCATTTTCAGGAAATTATTACGATAAAATGACATGAGATGAAAATTAACCTTTGAGGACCAAACTGGACGCGAGTAGACCATGGAGTCGGGGTCATCACTTGGTACCATTTTCAAAAAATGCTTATAAAATGAAATGTGATGAAAATTAGAATGAGGTGAAAACGATGTTTAATTTGTAGCTGACAGTGAGTGACTCAACAATAAAACAAAATGCCTCCCGTTATTTTTATTGAAGGTATACCCCTGGTATTAATGTGAATGAGATGGTAAGGTGACATTAGATGGTGATACGCAGGCTTTCGACGGTGATATTTTGGCTTTTGATGGTGATACTTTGGCTTTCGATGGTGATACGCAGGCTTTCGATGGTGCTACTTTAATGTTTGATGGTGACACAGTGATGTTAGATGGTGAGACATGTGAAGCCGACGACGGAGATGGTTTCGTACACGATGCTGGTAAAACCTCTGGCAAGACATCGTTGGTCGCCGGACATTTCGGAATTGGTGGACAGTCCAGGCAGACGTTTGAAGGTAAGTCCCGGCAATACCACGTATAGTACGGCATCTTTTCTAACCAGGGTTAAACCTAAACTTTCGGGAGACAAATTTTAACTGGACCAACTGTGATAGATTGAAATGAAAATGAAATCTCATAGGAGAATAATTAGTTTATTTTCACAGCCATCTTGATCGAGTATACGTAGTCAATTGCCCAGTTGTGGGTACCTGCAGTGGGCTAACATGGTATGTACTTGGAGCATCCTCTTCGCCGAACGGGCGGACCTATGGCAACAGACGGTCCAAGCTGTACGGTGCAGGTGATCGGCTGGGCTGTGGGCATCTTGACCCAATCGGTGGCTGGACAGTAACCCGTAGAATACGAGTACCGAGTGTAGCGGTAGTCGCAACCACACGGGTTACAACCGCACGGTCCGTTACATGACATGGTTAAATAGAACTAACGGTGAAACGAATTAAACAAATTTTGATGTGATTTGGATGAAGGTGCGATGATTTCTGACTTGGTTCCATGTCAGTACCGTTGATAGGAAACATGGGCATGGACGACTTGATTACGTTAGTGGTCCTAACTGGGACTAAGGTGGGATGATTGTGTCGAGACTGTTGTATGGTGTGGAAGTATGAGGATTGTACGAATGGCAAACATTGTTAGAGAAAGAACAGATGTGGTTCATCAAACATAAAGGATCAAGGATCAAGAATCAAAGATCAAGGATATGAACTTGAAAGGTCCACTCCAAGGTTGACTCCAAAGTAAGAGATAGGTCTATTAAACGGAGCCTGAGAGCAAGGTTCTAAGGTTTGAGAAGATAGTGAATAGCATGGGAAACTGGAGATTGGTCAAGGACACACGGAAATGATGCCCAAGGAGTGTCAAAGTTGAATGGTTGGAGAGTGAGCTGTCGGAACTAGTGGTAATACTTCCCCTTATTACGGGAAACTCCAACGGGCCCTGAATGGATGGTTTGTGAAAGGGGTCTGGAGGGCGAAGAACATAAGCCTATGGAGAGCATTGGAAACAGCACATATAACCCGACATCTAGGCTGATTTTAGTAATCGGGCAGAGGGAGGCCAAGCTATTTCCTTAAAACGAAAATGAGCTTTGAGAATGAGCGGACAGGAGAAGGTGTGGGACGGGGACGGAATAGCAAGGCAGAAAGGTGTCGGTGCAGTATTAATATAGGTCATAGGGGACCAGTGAGGGAGCAAGCCTCCTGTGATCTGCGACCAATCAGGACAAAGCCACGTGTGAACTGCTACCAGTGTGAGAACAAGCTTCTTCTTAACTGGGATCAAGAGGTTTACTCCCTCACTGGTCCCCCAACAACCTATATTCATACCTCATCCACACCTTTCTTCCTTTTTCCTCAGTTTCACACCTTGCCCATACCTTGGCCATAATCCGGGTATCAATATATGGAGTGTTTTATATCAAGGTAGGGTCGATACATCAAGGAAATGGTAACCCCGGCCATCACACGTCTTTGGCTTGCTCAAGTCCAGCTTTAAAAAAATGATGAATGCTTTGAGATATAACGGGGAATGTAAGAAGACTGTTTGGAAGAGTGTAGGGAGAGAGTGAGAGGAGAGTGTGGTACCAACAGTGTCTACACCAAAATAAAGCTTCTTTACTATTACTACAATTGGTGCTTTTACTGGTACATTAGTATATTTTCACGATACAACTTTTCATATGTCATAGCTAAGTAATAATCAAAAGAGGTCATTTTAAGCTCAGAACGAGAATGGTCTACCACCGCTAGATGTGGCACACTCGATGAATGAGGCTCGCACAGCCAGCGAGGGACTAGAGTTGAATCGCTGAAATGATGACCCCACACGACAACAGCGATACGTTTTTGGGCATCTACAGGCAAAGACTGCTAAAAGCTTCCGATCTGCGGTCGACTTCAGCTTGGCGCACATACAGCAACGTATCCGTGGACACGTGCAGACGATCTTCTTAGCGCAGAACTCACACACGGCCTTGGAACACGAGCAGAAGTCAGAGGAGATGTCAAAACAGCACTGGACCTGCCGATCCGTCTTCACCATCCTTTGTTGGTCAGCCTTCTTCACGAGCATGATACAACTGGCTGGTGGCGAAAATTTGACCCGGGTCTTCGTACTCCTAAAGTGTTTGGTACCACGTAGAGCCACGGTGAGATGATTTGTCAGCTCCTCACTGCTGGTGAACTCTTCGCACGCTTCTTTATGGTCCTTCGCTTCCTGGTCTTCATCGTCATGGTCAGAAGGGGGCTCAGGGTCGCTGATGGAACTTGCTGGTAACAATGGCAGCCATGCTGGGGCAGCATCCCCACTATGGCCCTGTACAGACTCCTCCTCGCCGTAAGTGAAATCTGTCTCCGGGGTGTCCTCAGACGTGTCCGAGCAGCTGTTGTCCGAGCAGGAATCGGCGAAGCGCTGCGAGTCGCGCACCATCGACATCAGTCGATTAATATCGCAAGGCGGTGCTGGGAGGTAGCGCGATTGCGATTGACGACGACCACGTTCTTGCGCACCGTGATGCAGGGGGTTTCCAGAACTGCAACAACACTTGTACGTAGATGAGTGCTGGGGGCGGGCGGTGGCGGTGCGGTCATAGCAAGCGCAAGCACCTTTGGCGGCGACAATATCGCCGCAGACGTCCATGCCGTTGTAGGCGTGCGCGGAACGCGACCGGGTCAGTTTGGTACGGCGGCGGTTCGGTGGGGGACGGGAGTACGACCGGACGGACTGGGGTATGTTGCCAGAGCATTGGGCAGGACCTTGGTGCACATAGTTGCAGTTGCAGTACTGCGGCGAGTGGCAGTTGCAGTGATATCCACTGGACACCTGCTGTTGGCCCTGGACAGACCCTTGAGACAGACCCTGGGTCTTTGGGCCATGGTAATTGGAGCAGATCGGGCAGATGCCCATCATAGGATAGTTGAACGCCATGGCGTTCCGGAAATGGCGGTGCGTTCAGGGTCGTCGACGTCGAACGATGGGCACAGGTTGATATGATTGACTTAGGATACTTGGTCCTAGGAATTTTCAGTGTCAAGACGGAAGACGGGTACGAATAATTTAATTCATGCTGCGCTTAAAATTTTGATGTTTGGTTGATTTCATTTGTGACAAATGAAACATTTGTGACAAATCAAATGATCGCCGATTGACCTGTCTTTTTGGGACCATGGAAACGGCACTCTCAGTATGACACACGAAAATAACAAACCATCAAGTCAAATTTTCAGTAACGACTAAAGACCACATTTTCCCCAGGGGCCCACTCCGTTTAGTATCAGCACTCTTCACTCTCTTGTTCCATAGGTCCTAGTTACCAAGGACCACAAAAAGGACCATTAAGGGACCAAAGGACCATAAAAAGGACCATTAAGGGATCAAAGGACTACAGAACGGACCACTTAGGGATCGGACCAAAGGACTAGTAAGGGACCAAAGGAACACAAAAAGGACCAACTAAGGGGCCAACGGACCAATAAGGGACTAAAGGACCACTGAAGGCCCAAGAGTCCACTAAGGGACGAAAAGAACACCAAGGCACAAAAGGACCACTAAGGGACGAAAGGACCACTAAGGGATCAAAGGACCACAAAGGACCTAAGGGTCCACTAAGGGACCAAAGGACCACTAAGGGATCAAAGGACCACTAAGGGACCACAAATTTCAAAGGAAGAATAATATAAAATGCATGCCCCAAATGATAGATACTATGGTCTAACCTTAAACGGAGAGCACCCAATGTGTCTCTGTCGTTGCGAGCAACCTCCTGGTTCCTTCACGGCGAGATATCCGAGGGAGTCACCACCGACGATATGTCAGCGCATCTGCCCACCACCGGATCCGGATCCCGGCGAGTATTGGGCCATACGACCAAAGAATTTCATGCCTGTTAACTATTCCTGCAGATACTGCCCTCCGTGCTGCACACGTCCTTGTTGTCTGCACTTGATACCTAAAGAGGCAATGTGTCTTTATGATGATCCCTGTTGTGCATCCTGCGTGGATCATCCACCGGGAATGAGGCGTTCGGGACGGTATCCACCGGACATATACAAAGGACCTATGAAAAGAAGAGGAGAGTGCTAGACTGCTAGAGTGAGCTAAGGAGTGTAGTCATGTCATATACTCAGTGTTTTATGTCAAATTTCTCTATGTAACATTTCTCTATGTTCATTAAAGTTTCGTTTTGTGTGTGTTATTTTTATATGTACCTTTATTGAATGCTAGACTTAGGTGACAATCAAGATGTTGGAGCTGGGATTGGACCAGGGTTAAGTACATCAACACATCAGAAGTGTGCTTGTGGTAAAGACCATGGAGGAGCATCTAGAGATACGGAACCCCTGTAGCATTATTTCAAGTTGTTGCATAGACATATCAATACATCAGAAGTGAGCTTACGGTAAAGACCATGGAGGAGCATCTACAGACTTGGGACCATCGTAACATTGCTTCAAGTTGTCGGACCTACTGAATAGGAACTCAAAAAGTGTATTTCTGTAGACTTACATCAATACATCAGAAGTATGCTTACGGTAAAGACCATGGAGGAGCATCTAGAGACTTGGGACCACCGTAACATTACTTCAAGTGGTCGAACCTACTGAATAGGAACTCAAAAAGTGCATTACTGCAGATGTACATTAATACATCAGAAGTGTGCTTACGGTAAAGACCATGGAGGATCAGCTAGAGACTCGGAACCACCGTAGCATTGCTTCAAGTGGTCGAACCTACTGAATAGGAACTCAAAAAGTGCCTTGCGGTAGACGTACATCAATACATCAGAAGTGTGCTTACTGTAATAATCATGGAGGATTAGCTACAGACAAGCGGCTTTACATTCTAGCCCGTACCTATCCATGCACACTCTGTGATATGCCAAGTATGGAAGTTCCCGAAGGAGGTCAAGAAGAGAGACATTCTATTTCATGGCTGGGAACACGCTTCATGGTAGCTTCATAACTACTCCCCAATTCGTAGGACCACTAACTCTTTGAGATCAGAAGTGGGATATAAAGAATAGAGAGTGAGTTAAAGAATTCTGATTATATTGATATTAAACCCATACATATTAAATACTTAAAATTAAATATGAGAGTACAATACATTCTCGCCAATATACCAACAATGATATGAGTAGACCACAGGCCCAAACTGCGAATATTCCCATCAAATGCTGCATTTTTAGTAAAACTTCAGGTGGTTCTAGGGGATCAGCCTGCATTTCGTTGTCAAATATTGTTTGATTTTGAAGATAGGTGGCCTAAAACATACGTCAATTCTTATATTAGATTAAGTCTAAGGAAGTTGGCTAAGAACAACCGGGTCACCCTCATATGGATTCCAAGTCACAAAGGTATACCCGGCAATGACATGACTGATAAATTAATCAAGACAGGAGCAAGGACCAAGTTTAGGGGACTCCAGTGCTATGGATTCAAATTTGATGGATGGAAGAGAGAGATCCATCTATGGGAACCTCCTCTTCCCATAGATGAATCTCCCCAAAAGACAAAAACATTGAAAAAATACTCCCGACAGAAGATCTACTAAGACCTCATAATAACTATAAGGTCCTTCAACTGCCACGGAAAGAGTTAAAAATAGCGCTGGACTGATGACAAGTCATTGTGTCCTAAGATATCATCCGGGAAATGAGTCCAGTTTACTATGCTGGGTATGTCATGAGGACGCAGGACGTTTGAGCTCATCAATTGATAATGCAAGTGAAGGAATGATTTCAGATAAATTTCCTTGACGAGGATTTCTTACTGGCCGAGGAAGTAGGGTGTTACCACCAAAGCTCTCTTGACTAGGAGTAGCCTGTTTGTCGATGTTATTCTATGGATGATGACATCCAACACTGTAGGTGTTCCCGGGAGATCTTTTTACACATTACTGGCCATCTGGTCTTCATCCACCATGTCTACATTTTCTGCACCTTTCTCTCTTCCTTACTTTGGACTACTTCCCGGACAACATCCTCTACACCACATCTCTTTCTCTCTCCCTCTGATGTGTTTTCCGCGTTCCTCTCTTTCTCTCTCTATCTCTCCGATGCCTTTACTGCGTTGTCTGTTTCTTAGCGTCACTCGGATGGTTTCAGGCAATATTCGTATTTCTGTTGTTCTGTATTTCCACTTTGTTAGTGTTGTTTCCGATACTTCGTTCCATTCCATGGCTCTTTCCATAACCTGCCTTCTTATCGCATCATTGCAGGATCGACCTTTTCTGAAGCCCTGCTGTTTTTTGTGTGTTTTTTTTTTGAGTTTTGTGTGGTTTTTTTGTGTGTTCTTTTTAGTTTATTGAGTTTTTTGGGTGTTTTTTTTGGTTTTTTTTGTGTGCTTTTTTGTTTGTTTTTGAGTGTTTGTATTTTTTTGTGTTTTTGGTTTTTTTAAATGTTTTTTTGTGTTTTATTTTTGTTCTTTTTTGTATTGTTTATGTTTTTTGTGCTTTTTGTGTTTTTTCTTGTTTTTTTTTTGTGATTTTTTTGTGGTGCTGTGTGTTTTTTTGTCTTTTTGTGTTTTTGGTATTTCTTATGTTTTTTGTCTTTTTGTGTTGTTTGTGTTTTTTTGTGTGTGTTTTTTTTGTGTTTTTCGAGTTTTTTGTGTTTTTTGATTTTTTTTTAGTTTTTACTTCTTTTGGTGTGTTTTTTTTGTTTTTTTTTTAGGGGTGCGTTTTTGTGTTCTTTGTGTATGCCTTTTTCATGATTTCTTGTATTTCTTTGTGACTTTTTAAGTGTTCTTATGTTTTTTTTTGTTTTTTTTTTTGTGTTTTTTTGTGTTTCTGTGTGTTTTTTTATTTTGTTTGTCTTTTTTGTGTTTTTAATTTTTTTTTGTGTTGTTTGTGTTTTTGTGTTTTTTATGTTTTTTTTTTGTTTTTTTGTATTTTGTGTTTGTTTTTTTTTGTGTTTTGTGTGTGACTTTTTCGTGATTGCTTGTATTATTTTTGTGACTTTGTAAGTGTTTTTATGTTTCTTTTTTCCGTTTTTTTTGTTTGGTTTTTTTTTTGTGTAGTTATTAAATGTTTTGTTGTGTTTATTTTTTAGTTGTTAAATGTCTTACATACCTAATTTTCGAGGAATCTATATTCTAACTATTTATATTCTAAGAAGAAAAATAGAAAAAGAGAAAAAAAAAACAGAAATAAACCTACTTCTCGTTCCCAATATGCCGGTAAACCAGCCTCCTTAACCATCTCTACAAGCCTTATGATTCCAGGCGTATGCACCGAATTCTTCCGCAGTATAATAAAGTAAAATTCCTCGAATAACTCCTCTTTAATTGGTTTATAACGCTTGTACATCTGCAACAGGTGCTCCTTGCTCTCTGAATATTGCCCAGAACTATGTCGGAATCTTGCAACCGCATATTTCCGACTTCTCAGAATCTCCTCTGACAAATCGTAATCTGAAGTATCAGAAATCAGATAGAGTTTCGTCGATAATTTCTGATATAACTCCTAAAATAAATATTTAATTAAAATACAAAAAAAATAAAAATTTAAAATCTTACTCGTTGATCACGTTCGATTGGTTTATAATACAAAGCAAAAAATAAAAGTCCCAGATCACTGTTTGCTAATTCCTCTAAGGTGTTGATATCATTTTCGTATATAGGTGATGTCATTATACTGGCAAGACGTGAATTATACGCTGTTATGAACATTAGATTAAAAAATAGTAGCATTGTTAAGATATACTTGATAAAATTTGAATGGCATTCTTCGGATGTTATTCCAGGTTGATTGAGGAGATAACCCAATATTTTCATACTACTATTTTTTATTGTAGGTCTGTTATCAGTAGTGTATCTCTTGGATTCGGTTATCTCATGGAAGTAGATGAGAGCTTTGAGTGCTAAGATGACTATGAGAGTTGATATCCATACGCTTGATTTGAACGCTTGTATGAACATCAAGAGGCCGTATTTGATACTGAAATTAACATAAATGTTTAGTAAATAT